>JADBJO010000901.1:250000-255000 GCA_016801955.1 Conus betulinus | reverse complement strand
CATAAATGATGTGGAAGACAATTCGAGAGACAGATTGACAGCAAGACGTGACAACAGAGACAGACAGACAGACAGAAAGACAGACAGACAGACAGACAGATGGATGGATGAATGGATGGATAGATAGACAAGGAGACAGATATATATATATAGATAGATAGATACAATAGACAAGCAGACGGACAGACAAATAAAGACAGAGAGAGAGAGAGAGAGAGAGAGAGAGAGAGAGAGAGAGAGAGAGATATAGATAGATAGAAGGGCAGACAGACAACAAACAGACAGACAGACAGAGTATCAAACAGACAGACTGGGGTAGAAAAAAAAAGGAACAAAAAAAGTCAAGCATGGAACGGAAGCTGATGAAAGAAAGAAAGAACAGAAGAAAAAAGAATGACGGTGAAAAAAAGGAAAAGAAAAGAGACACATCACAAACAGACAGACAGAGAGACAGGCAGACAGGCAGACAGACAGACAGAGACAGACAGGCTTACAAGTGACAGACAGATAGCACAAGGGCTGAAAGGAAGGAACTGACTGATTCCCATGGCTGGCACCAAACTCACTGATCCCATGGCTGGCACCAAATTGACTGATCCCATGGCTGGCACCAAACTGACTGATCCCATGGCTGGCACCAAACTGACTGATTCCATGGCTGGCACCAAATTGATTGATCCCATGGCTGGCACCAAATTGACTGATCCCATGGCTGGCACCAAACGGACTGGCACCAAACTCACTGATTCCCATGGCTGAAACCATGGCTGGCACCAAACTCACTGATTCCCATGGCTGAAACCAAACTGACTGATCTCACGGCTGGCACCAAACTCACTGATTCCCATGGCTGAAACCAAACTGACTGATCTCACGGCTGGCACCAAACTGACTGATTCCATGGCTGGCACCAAACTGATGATCCCACGGCTGGCACCAAACTGACTGATCCCATGGCTGGCACCAAACTGACTGATCCCATGGCTGGCACCAAACTGACTGATCCCACGGCTAGCACCAAACTCGCTGATCCCACGGCTGGCACCAAACTCATTGATCCCATTGCTGGCACCAAACTCACTGATTCCCATGGCTGAAACCAAACTGACTGATCCCACGGCTGGACCAAGCTCACTGATTCTCACGGCTGGCACCAAACTGACTGGATCCCACGGTTGGCACCGAACTCACTGATTCCCATAGCTGGCACCAAACTGACTGATTCCCGAAAGCTGGCACCAGTATGTTTATGTCTTCCGTACAATTCTCTCAGGGCCTTCGCTGATCCCCGACAATCATCCTCTCGCATTTCCAAGCGGCTGGCCTGTCTTTCACTTTTTCCGCTTTAGCGCGCGTCCTTCTTGTGTGAAAATTGAGTGTGCGCCAGTCATCATCTGCAGATCTTGACCCAAAGGGAACATCCACCCAGACCCGAGTAGCATGCATCTCTTTCCCCCCCCTCCCCTAACCAGCCCCACCGTCCTGCATCTCTTTTCTGTCACTTGTTCCTCCAGAAAAACCGTCACCCTTGTCGCCCACACACACGCACGCACGCACACATAAACACACACACACGCACGTGAGCACTTGCATACGCAGGCAGGCAGGCAGGCAGGTACGCACACACACACACACACACACACACACACACACACACACACACACACACACACACACAAATAAACACACGCGCACACGCACGCAAACTTACACACATACACACGCATGCATGCACACACGCGCACATGCATGCACACGCATGCGCGCGCTTGCATACATTCGCACGCACGCACACACACTCACATACGCACGCATGCAAACACGTACGCACACATACACGCTCAAACAAACACCCTCTCTCTCTCTCTCTCTCTCTCTCTCTCTCTCTCTCTCTCTCTCTCTCTCTCTCTCACACACACACACACACACACACACACACACACACACACACACACGCACGCACGCACGCACGCACACACACACACACACACACACACACACACACACACACACACACACACACACACAGGCGCGCGCGCCCGCGCTCGACACACCAACAACCACAACAAAACATTCCACACGCGCTCATACTCTCTCTCTCTCTCTCTCTCTCTCTCTCTCTCTCTCTCTCTCTCTCTCTCTCTCTCTCACAGCACATACGAATAGGAGGAGACAGACAGACAGACATACAGACAGGCACAGAGAGAGAGAGAGGAGAGAACGGGCGAGAGAGAGAGAGAGAGAGAGAGAGAGAGAGAGAGAAGAGAGAGAGAGATGACATGTGCGGGCAACAGCAGGCAAGAATGGGACGGGGAGAGGAGAGGGGGAACGGTGAACGGCTGACCAAGATATCATGGCATAGTCCAATCGTGTGCCAACAGACACAAAGACCAACAATACCTACATGAGTCACAGGCTTGAATCAGATATGACAGACATAAAGACAAACGCGTTCCACACACACACACACACACACACACACACACACACACACACACACACACACACACACACACACACACACACACACACACACACACACACACACACACACAGGTGAGCTGCGGGAGGATAATAAAAAGGGCATATCGTGAAAAACGATGACCCGGCAATGATTCAATCACTCACTCAACCAATCATAAACAAAGAAAGAAAAGAAACGCCAGGGGTGGGGGACTGGGGAGACTGAAAGAAAACAGGAGTAAAGACAGGACTGTTGAAATAATTATAGACAAAAAATCCCTCAACCAGCAGCATGTGAAACACAGACATACAATCCCCTCAACCACCAGCATGGGAGAACCACCCACGACAGCCTGCCTTGAAAACAGAACCTTTCATATCGTCTGTCCGGAGCCCTTTCGCATACTGACTGCGATTCATCAGTGGGACACGGCTGATTCTGTCTGCGGTCCGTTCTTGGCATCCAAAGTTGATAAAACCACCGTACACGTCTGTGGTATTCTCACCCTAGAGATTCAAAACCAGAAATGCAATGGCAACACCGAAACAGCCGGTAAAAGGTAGAAAAGTCAATCACACATAAAGCACCAAAAGAAAACATGTTGCATAAAAACTGAAATCCTTGTGAAAAGGGAACAAAATATAAGGTACCGGAAATGGGGGGAAGGAGGGGGGGGGGGGGGGGGGGGTTCTTGAGCCACGATTGAGGATCCATTGTAGGTTCCGGGGGAAATCAAAACCATCGACGGTCAGAATGTTCAGCTCGATTCTCGGCACGTTGTAACCTCTCCATCCTCCCCATTATCTGTGTGTGTGCGTGTGTGTGTGTATATGTGTGTGTGTGTGTGTGTGTGTGTGTGTGTGTGTGTGTGTGTGTGTGTGTGTACTCTCCCGTCCTCCCCATTATCTGTGTGTGTGTGTGTGTGTGTGTGTGTGTGTGTGTGTGTGTGTGTGTGTGTGTGTGTGTGTGTGTGTAACTGCTTTCATACTGATTTCGGTGTTGTGCAGCTTATTTCTTAGGGCGGGTGGGGGTGGGTAAACAATTACAAGTTAAGATTTCTTTCATTAACAAAACAATGATTTAAAGATTAAAAAAAAGGAAGGGGTGTGAGTGCGTGTGTGTATGGGGGTAGGGGCGGGGTGGGGGGGTGGGGTAGGGGGCCTCTGAATGAAAATAGTAGTGAACAGAGGGCGTCATAATCTAAATATAAACTCCTTCAAGCAGCAGCATATGGAGATCATGTGAACCTCTCTTGAACACAGAACGATTTGTATTTCCTGCCGAGAGGCCTCTTGTGTGGCGACAATCGTTATGAAAAGATGGCTGAATATAGAGGGGAACCTATGAGCTGCGCTTCAAGATCCATAGAAGACGACGCACAGGAGGTCATACCGTTTCCATAGTCACAGTGGCTAACGTGTCGATGGTCCAGAGTGTTGAGTTCGACTGTTTAATAATTCAAGCATTGTCGTTTCTTACATTCAGCAGACGCGTCGGCCAAATGCGGCTGGTTTTGTCAGCAGTCCATTAACATTCAGCAGATTCGTCAGTGAGAAGCGGCTGGTTTTGATAGCAGACTTCCTCTGTGCATCAAGTAAGCGCGCAATGCTATGATTCTGTGGCATTCTCACACCCAAAAGGCTCCTCCTGAGCAGGCAGACATTGAAGAAGAATTAAGTAAAACGTGATTTAAAAATAATAAAACTAAAACCATTATGAAAAGAATCTGGAGAGAGAGAGAGAGAGAGAGAGAGAGAGAGAGAGAGAGACAGACAGACAGACAGACAGACAGACAGACAGACAGACAGACAAACAGAGACAGACACACAGAGAGAGAGAGAGAGAGAGAGAGAGAGAGAGAGAGAGAGAGAGAGACTTCTGCTGCCCCGAAGGATCTATTGAAGTAGATGCAAAGAAGCTATCGGTAGCCCTAGTGGTGACCTACACCATGTAATAATCCTATCATCGCCAAAAAAAAAAAAGCACAGGCCGGAGGAAGAACTGATCATGTGTGTTTAAGAAACACAAAGTGGTTTAAGCAAATAGGATGATTCAGCTTCTGCAGAGGATAACTTATAAGCTCTCGGCCTTTCCAAACCGCTGACCTCTCTGTGAAGAAAAGAAAAAATCAGAAGAAAAGTTAATATAATTCCGCCGGACAAAAGGGACGAACAAATTACAAGACAAAACTCGACGCGTTTCGACCTCTTTGGTCTTCTTCAGGCGAGAAAAACAACTTTCAGGACAATAAAAACGAAGAACGGGTACTCACTTATGTTCTCAAATTGGGCGCAAAATGGACGTAAGAGTGTTCGTTCTTCGTTTTGATTGTCCTGAATGTTGTTTATCTCGCCTAAAGAAGACCAAAGGGGTCGAAACGCGTCGAGTTTCGTCTTGTGATTCGTTTGTCCTTTTTGCCCGCCAGAATAACAACAATTTTTATTTGCAAATTTGTTTCACTTTTCGCCTTCAGACACCTCACTTTGTAATTCACTCTGTGAACACTTCATCGTGGCTGCGTGTAAACACTTACTAC
>JADBJO010000901.1:235000-242500 GCA_016801955.1 Conus betulinus | reverse complement strand
TTACTATTATCATTATTAATATATTATCAGTATCATTATTGCCGTTGCTGCTGTTGTTTCCCTGGCCGTTGAAACATTAATTTTTATTTGACTGCAGGCTGACAAATTTGAATTTTAAAACTAAACGTATTACTGACTCATTTTTCTTCCGATACAGTCTTTTTCTGCTTGTTCGAGAGATAAAATGCTGGCAACATCACCGCGCATGTATTTCTCGTCCACTGACATGGTCTCTGGTTATTGCGAGTTGGCCCTAGTGGTGTTTTTTTTTTCCCCCTCACTATTTCTCGTTGTCATTTTTAATTGCGATTATGTAAACGATTTTGTGTGTGTTTATACTTTACCAAACCAACGTGACACTGAAGTTCATATGCTGTGTATCATGAAATACGGGAGATGGTAGGAGCAGGTGAGAATGGGATTGGAAGAGGAGGGGGGGGGGTGCTAGATTCTTTTTTGTTGTTGTTTTGTTTTCGTTTTTTTTGTGTTTTTTTTGTGTGTTTTTTTTTCTTTTTTTTTACGAAGCAAACGTCAACCGAACCAATATTCGAAAAGCTAACTCAGACTCCGCTTGCACATGAGTATTCTGCACCAATCCCTTCGAAAGTGGTTTTGTCTGCACCAATAGGCGAAATCTTTTTTTTCAATGTAAAGTCAGTTTTTTTTTTTCAATGTAAAGTCACTTTTTTTGCTTTTTTGTTTTTTTTTTTTTTTACACCGCATTACTTTTAGATTTACGAGGTATTGACACCTGAATCTTTCCATAGATATACAGGCGCTCGACTTTGCTGTTTCATATATATTTTGCGAACTCCTAAACAGGATCAAATCAACTTGCTGCTCCAGCAGTAACATCAACAACCACAAAAAAGCCATCTGTCTGCACTGAAGCGCAGTGACACTGGAAGATCACGATACCCAGACATCTGTAAGCACTTGTATGTGAGAGAAAAATAAGTAAACCAAACACGAGCAAGCACTGGAATCCAGAAATTCGTCAGCCTTGGAGCAACCGTAGAAGAAAAGAGCGACACAGAAAAGCACTCACATGATCTGTCAATTTGTAAAAGATTACGGTAGGACATAATGGGATGTGTCAATAATGAAATCATGGCTAATATGAATCCGAAAAATAATGCAGCGAAAAGCAAGTGTCGGTTTTTCTCTCCTCTCGCGTTATGAAGAAATGAGGATCTCTTGAACTGCTCCCCAGCATTCATGCCAGCAAGGACCACGAAAAAAACTGTGACTCTACAACAGAGCAGTCCTCGCAAGAGACAGATGCCAAAAATCCCACCGGCACCTCTTACTCCGTGTGGTTGAGCCTTCTTACCCGCCATGTCTTGCCACATGACCATTTCCTTTCAGCCAAGATTATCTTCCAGAGACAGGCTAGTGCCAACCTCATTTTATACAATTAGTAATCCATAAATACTGTCTCAAAAATGTCACTTCCAACGACAGTTGGCGCCTCACTCTATCCGAATGAAAGTCACCAGACGATGGAATTAATTCCAGAGGAACCAAATTGATTACAAAGTCCCTTTGTGGGAAGGCGTGCGACAAAGACACAGGAGTTTCCAATTCCAGATCTTGGACATGCGGGTAAGAAGTAAAATCCCCTTCACCCCCACCTATTTCGCTCCTCCCCACCCTTCCGTCCCCTTTCCCTGTCTGCCGCCATTCAGCCGCCGCAGACTGACACAGCATGACACCCAATAGATACAGATGTGTATCACACTTTTTTTTTTTTTTTTTGGACCGTTCAGATGCATTTCGACAGTCCAGAGAGGAACAACAGCGACGCTCTGTAAGCAGTTTTCGCACGATTTTGTGATGCACTGATTTTGACACGTCCATTCTATTGGTGGATGTGAACCCTTTTAAGCCGGGGAACACCACTGCCAAAGCTGTTATTATGTCTGGTGGGATCGACCTCAGGATTAGGCCCATTGTT
The DNA here is from genome assembly GCA_016801955.1 of Conus betulinus. Classification (NCBI taxonomy): domain Eukaryota; kingdom Metazoa; phylum Mollusca; class Gastropoda; order Neogastropoda; family Conidae; genus Conus; species Conus betulinus. The sequence goes on along the minus strand of JADBJO010000901.1, from coordinate 240,543 downwards.
TTGGAATCCGTTCGTCCACTTTACATAACCTCTAGTTACATTAAAAAAAAATCTATAAACCATCGCATCAAGAGCTCAGTCAGACAGATTCCATGCCGTCACTATCCTATGCCTCCCCGCTCCCCCTTCCAAGACCTCCCAGTAGTCCCATATTCCACCCGTGCCCCTGCCCGTCGCTTGTAAGCGACACTCGGGCAGGACCTTCAGCCTGTGCAATGAGAGCTGGGCAGAGCCATCCCACCATGGTCTCTCCCTTCTCTTGTCAGCAGGTCCGCTCGGTCAGCAGGGCCAGGGAAAGGAACAGGTCGTGCTCAGCATGACTGGCTCTCGGGAACCGCTGAAACACCCGGGTTTCCTGCCACGGTGATCTGATGATGAGCAGCCGTACAGAGAACACTTCGCCCTTTGCAGCCTAATTAAAAAACAATGACGACGACTAGCTCAGCTGGGATGCTTGGCCCGTGCAGGGATTTTACAAAGTTACGTGAGGGTATAGAAGGGGTATCTTTGATTTTACTATGATATGCTAATGCTGATGCAATAGATCAATAGATCGTTGTCTAAGTAAGCTAGACCATCGTTTCTTGCTGCATAATTGTAACCTTATGTTGTGATAACATGAAATGCTCTGTGTTTAGAAAACGATAGCTCAGCCAGCTGGCCTGTGTGCTCTTGGTTATCTTGGGAATGTCAACAGTAAGGAGCATGCACAGGATATCAGATTTTTCATGAAAGTTTTAGAATGCAGTTACATCGAATGGCCGACCGAATGGCTGGTTTGCTGGTTTAGTGAGTCGGTCGTTCGCTTGGTCGTTTGATTGTGTGATTCACTCAATGATCGATTTGCTGATAAATATTGACTTAATGAATGAACATTTGTGTTGTTTCACATTAATTCCTTACATGTTTTTAAAACTGCGCTTTGCAGGACATAACAGCAAACTAAACCCTTGGAAAGCTGAGTCCGTTCGGAAAAAAAAGGCCAGCCAGAATGACGTCACAAAACATGGTTGCGGTGAGCATGACGCAAGAGACGTCACTTCCTGAAGGATGCCGTGTTTCCCCGCTGTCCAATTCCACGCCCTGGGATAATCCTGAAGACCTCGTCTCTCCCGCGCCACCCAGCGAAAGTTCAAAGAAATCGTCGACGTGTACGTTTTAACTCCACTGTTCTGCCTGTCCGTCCCCCTGAACATCATCAACATGATCGTGTTCTGGAAACATGGCATCAAAGAGCGAATCAATTTGTGCCTCTTCCTCTCAGTAGCGGATATCATCGTCATAGCCGGTCATTTTGAACTGAAGTTGGACAGGCTGTATGCTACCATTTCCAACACGTATTACAGACTGGTGGTTGCCAAACACAGCTTCAGATTCATGCTTCATTCTTTGGCTGGTTTTATCTACATTTCTGGGTTCATGTCCACCTTGATCGCTTTGGAGAGATGTTTTTGTGTTGTTAGCCCGCTCAAAGCCCAGAGCATGCTACAAACGAAAACTGCAGGCATGATAATTGCCTTTGGACATCTTGTCATTTTTGGAGGCCACTACTTCATCGCCACCAGATGGGAGGTTGTATGCATATACGACCCTGTGACGCAAATCTCAGAGGATTGGGTTTTACCCGAGCCGGTTTATTTCAACAACAAACAGTTCGTCGATGCGCTGGACGGGATCGTCTTCGGACTTCTTTTACCAGGCATTTTCGTGGCAGGAGTATCCACGTCAACCACGTTCACGATCATCAAATTACGTCAGATGAGGCAATGGCGCCAAGAGGCTTCTTCATCGACATCTTCCGAAAGAGGCGTGGCCAAAGACCTGGCCCTGACCCCGCATGCTGGTGGGAACGAACATCCTCTTCGTGTCGTGCACGACCCCTATCCTCCTCTTCCATGCTCTGCTCCCCTTCGTTCCAGAGCTCAGCCTCAGCGGGAAGTTTTACAACACCTATTTTCTGATGATCAACGTGAACCAGCTCTGTTCCTACATAAACTCATCCTTTAATTTCTTTGTGTACTATTACTTCGGAACCAATTTTCGCACAAGCGTAAAACAGTTGTTTTTGTTGAAGAATTTGAGACGGAAGTAGCCATGACTTGTGTTTTGAGCACGGTAATGTCAAGACTGACTGAACCATCCGATAATCAGCTCGTGTCCACATGACCGAGTTATTTTCTGGTGGTGCGCTCAGGCAAACCCAACAATCATCAGAACGAGTGTCATGATTAAAAAAACTTGCCGTTAGGCTACATGACCGCTGTTGCAATTCTATCCACTACTTGCTTTGTACTTCCATAATTCTGTTTGGGTCCTTTCTGTGGAAACATCAATTATAGGATCGGTTTGGAGTCACGTTCGAGTTTTATTGAAGTTCGGAAAGTTCACACTGAATATTTATGGTCGGAAACAGCACTGACCGTTTGTACAGACCTTGTGCGTGCAAACAGCGGAACTTTTTCGTGTTTTTGAACAGATTAAAAGTAATCTCTCTCTCTCTCTCTCTCTCTCTCTCTCTCTCTCTCTCTCTCTCTCTCTCTCTCTCTCTCTCTCTCTCTGCGTGCGTGCGTGCGCGTGTGTGTGTGTGTGTGTGTGTGTGTGTGTGTGTGTGTGTGTGTGTGTGTGTGTGTGTGTGTGTGTGCGCGCGCGCGCGCGCGCGTAGTGTGCGTGCGCGTGTGTGTGTGTGTGTGTGTGTGTTAAAGAATTTGCCCACATTATCATAGCTTGTTGCGAAAGAAACCCGAAACGATTTTGCGAGTTCGCAGACATGGAAAAGACAAAGACTAGTACGCCCAGCTCTCTAATGTCATTTCTGTCCCATGGAAACAGCAGTCATAGGATGGGAACGAAGCCACCTCGGATCTGGTAATAGCGTGTACAGCGTTTGCCGAAAACAAGCAGAATCTGGCACGAACGAAAACAACCCATTAGGACTCGTTCGGGACGGTTTGCCCCCTGTGGAACTCGCCAGAACGTTCACCCCAGAGCTCAAACGTTTCACGAGTGTTTTCCTCCATCTATTGATCCTCTGTGCCCGCACGTATCATAACGTTCTGTTCTTCCGATGTAAACGTATGCTTGGTCGAACTATGGCGTTCTTCTTCCAGAACGTTTACTGCTTTGTTTGCTTTTCAGACAATGACCCTCCATGGTACGCTGGGGCTTCCTGAGAACTGTTGAATGCTGGGGTGGGTTGTGCTTTGTTCAAAGCGTCGTTCAGAAGATCGATGTCATTAGCGCAGTGCGAAAGGGCCACACATCGATGAAATACGGTGGAAGCGCTAACGCCTCCAACAATCTTTCCTGCATTATATTCTCCGTAGCCAGATGCTGAACTATTGATCGGAGACGCGAAAACCATGTGCCCGCAAAGTACCTCCCAGGGATTGCAGAGGAGAAGGCGAACAATCGTTTGTTTGTGTGTTTGTTTGTTCGTTTGTTTGTTTGTTTGTTTGTTTGTTTGATTAAGAGCACTAAGAACATTGATACTCTCTCTCTCTCTCTTTCTTCCTAATAATAGGCCACACGGTGTGAACAATACACGGGTTACATACATACATACAACCTGTGTTGTTGTTGACGCCGAGTGGGCCATGGAACACGGTGACTACACCAACAGTGAACAATACCCGGGTTACATACATACATACATACAACCTGTGTTGTTGTTGACGCTGAGTGGGCCATGGAACACGGTGACTACACCAACAGTGAGACAAAGTTGTAACGAAGAAACATACAGAATGCTAAGACAGGAAAAGAAAGGACCATGACACGGAACGATGTACAGAATACAAATTGATGGATCTTCACCATGAGAAAAAAAAACATAATGGGAGTATTCGGATATACTATGAATAGCCTATGTACCATTCATATAAGGTATATGGAGATTGTTAATAATAAAAACAATAAGAAAATGTCAACATCTCATGCGGGCTGCTGCTGTCAAGAGACACTCAAAAGAAATACATCAACTAAAAGAAATTATTCAAACCTGAGCGCTGCTGTAGCCTGTCTAGAAGTCACTTGACGGAGTCGACACAAAATCTGCACGGCGAGAGAACAAAATAACAACAAGCCGGCATCAAAGAAAGAACTCACCTTCCACCACGAGTTCTGGATGCCAGACTGATGCCGGTGGCCACGCTGATGCCACCATTTGTCTGCAGTCGGCAAAATATACCACCTAAGCCGAATGCGTGAAGTCACCATTTAAAAAAAAAAAAAAAAAAAAAAAAAAAAAAAAAAAAAAAAACCTCTGCTGAAAAAAGAAAAACTGTTCCTAAGAATGACGTCGTTCAACATCGTGACGCAACGTTGAAAACACGGGATGACAAGAAGACCCAGCCTTCTAAAGATCTACCGAGAGTGCTCATTCTGCATGACTCTATCATGAACAAAGTGGACGGAAAGCGACTGGGACGATCCTATGGTTGGCATGTAGCGACAAGGAAGCTCCATACTATCGGGCAATGCAGTACAGTTCCTGAAGACGCCAAGAAAATCTGCATCCAGAACCAGACTGCATTGTTCTCCACGCTGGAATCGAAGACGTGAAATCAAAAGTACCAGCCGAATGCAGCATCAACATGGAAAAAGGCATCAAAACGGTCAGAAACGTATTTCCAACAGCAAAAATAGTAGTAAGTCAGACCACAGACCATTTAGTAAAACTGACGGGTCACATTAAAAAACAATTCACCCACAGAAAAGTATTTTGGCTACATTTTTTATGTTTAAAAAAGCCTACGACTGCGTATGGCACGCAAGGCTACTGTACAAAATTTTAAAATGTTGATATTTCTGAGAGAATGTTTGATTACATTAAAAGCTTCCTAACAGAAAGCAGAAAGAAGCATATGTGCACGGATTGGAAGAATTTATTCATCCTTTAGGAATGTAGATATGGGTATCCTCAGGGATCAGTTATTGCTACCATGTTGTTCACAATCCTAATTCATGATCTCCTAAATCAATGTCAAAAGCAACGCAGGTAGTTCAGTATGCAGATAAATCGCTATTTGGAATAACTGTAAATTAAGGAAGCATTTGAATAAAAGTGCAGTAAACTTTGTCCAGAAGTTGTACCAAAAAGAATTGGATGAATTATCCTTATATATGAAGAAGAACGGATCAGAATTATCTGAAAAAAAAAAAAAAACATGTCTTGTGTTGTTTAACAATGGTGATAACCCAAAGATACTACCGTTGCTTTTACTAGATGGTGAGATTCTGGAATATAAACAAAACGTTAAGTTTCTGGGGGTATTTCAACTCCTAATCTGAACTGGAAAACACACACTGGACATCTGATTAATAAATCAAGAAAAAAAAAGATTAAACGTTCTTAAAATATATGTTGTCAACTATGAGGTCAGGACTGTCATGCCCTTTTATCTATACATCTCTTTAGTCCGATCAAAATTGACATATGGGCAGGAAGTGTATATTTCTCTGCACCTAATTCTCTCTTTAAAACAGATTGCAAAGCTTGGATAGTAAGGCCATGATATTAGCTCTGGGAATGTCACATTGTAATA
>JADBJO010000901.1:222500-227500 GCA_016801955.1 Conus betulinus | reverse complement strand
GGAGGGAGGAAGGAGGGGGGGGGGGGGCAATTAAGATGAGACAGCAGTGGTCCAGAAGGACGTGGCGTCTCTCAGCTCTGTGCCCTGTGGAATTGTCCGTGGGGACAGGTACACACCGCCTGCCAGCCATGCCGTCTGTCAGCTCTTTTAGTTTCGTTTGTCTGTCTGACAACCTTTCTTCCTTCCTTCCTTCCTTCCTTCCTTCCTTCCTCCTTTTCTTTCTTTCATTCCTTCCTTCCTTCGTTTCTTCCTTCCTTTTGTCCTTCCTCCCTCCCTCCCTCCCCCCTTCCTTCCTTCCTGCCTGCCTGCCTGCCTGCCTGCCTGCCTTCCTTCCTTCCTTCCTTCCTCCCTCTCTCCCTTCTTCCTTCCTGCCTTCCTTCCATCCTTCCCTCCTCCCTCCCCCTCCCTCATTTCCTTCCTTCCTCCCTCCCTCTCACCTTTCTTCCTTTTTTCTTTCTTCCTCCCTCCCTCCCTCCTCCTTCCTGCCTTCCTTCCCTCCTCCCTCCCCCCCCCTCCCCTTCCTTCCTTCCTCCCTTCCCTCCCTCCCTCTCATCTTTCTTTCCCTTTTCTCCGTATTTTCTTCTTTCTCCTTCCCTTCCTTTCTTCCGCCCTTCCTTCCTTGCTTCCTTCCTTTTCTGCTTCCTTCCCTTCCCTTTCTCTTTCATTTTTTTTCCGGTCTTTTTTTTCCTTTTTCTCTGCTTTCTTTCCTCCCAAATTCCTTTCCTCTAACCTCCTGTCTGTAAGTTATTTTCTGTTCCATTGAAAAAAAAAAAAATATATATATATATATATATATATATATATATATAGATATATATATATATATATATATATATATATACATTTTTCTCGTTTCCCACTTCACGGCACCAAAAGAGTGGAAGAAGACGGACAGTGAACGTGCTGGGTTTTGTCTGCATATGAACTAGAAATAACATTGTATGTGCACAGAATTAATGTGAAAAGTAACAACTCCCCATAGGAGAGAGAGAGAGAGAGAGAGAGAGAGAGAGAGAGAGAGAGAGAGAGACAGACAGACAGACAGACAGACAGACAGACAGACAGACAGACAGACAGACAGACAGGCACGCAGACACACACAGAGACAGAACAGAGGTACAGACAGAGACACAGAGAATAAGAGAGAGAGAGGGAGAGAGAGAGAAAAACAGACAGACAGACAGACAGACAGACGGACAGACAGACAGTCATGGCTGGAGATAAATAGACAGATATACGGACAGACACACAGATGGTTGGAGATAAACAGATAGATACAGATACATGACAGATGAACAGAGGAGAGGGTCGAAAAGGAGGGAGAGACAGAGAGAGACAGAGAGAGAGAGAGAGACAGACAGACAGACAGACAGACAGATGGACAGACAGACAGACAGACAGACATGGCTGGAGATAAATAGACAGATATACGGACAGACACACAGATGGTTGGAGATAAACAGATAGATACAGATACATGAACAGATGAACAGAGGAGAGGGTCGAAAAGGAGGAGGGAGAGACAGAGAGAGACAGAGAGAGAGAGAGAGAGAGAGAGAGAGAGAGAGAGAGAGAGAGAGACAGACAGACAGACAGACAGACAGACAGATGGACAGACAGACAGACAGACATGGCTGGAGATAAATAGACAGATATACGGATAGACACACAGATGGTTGGAGATAAACAGATAGACACAGATATATGGACAGATGAACAGAGGAGAGGGTCCAAAAGGAAATCGTGCCTGAAAAGCCAAATAAGTGCCATACCTGCGTTGACGTCTGCTGCTCGAGCGAGGACGGAGGCTGCTCCGGCACAACCAACACAGGCTGTTCCTGCAGCAGGACCGCAACATGCTGCTCCTGTGCCGAGTGAGGCAGGCTGGCACTGCAGTGATGTTTGCACTCCCCCCACGGCACAGAGACGAAGACATACCCAGAACAGATGGAAAATAGGGCATGTCGGGGGGCGTATGCTAGCTCTGGACCAGTAAATGGATGTCTTATACTGAAACAGTTTGGCTCTGTAGTGGCAGGACACACGTCCTCTATGCGCTCAGGCTTGTCTGGCAAAATGGAAAAAAAAAAAGTGGTCCTGCACTAGCACATTCTGATCACCTGCCACATCATCTGGGGAATTTTCTTCCTGGACATTCTTGGTCGTTCTTGCATTTCCAGGGCGGCACAGGATGAGCCTTGGTACCTGTCCAACAACTAGCTTGTAGGGTGTTTTACCTGTCGTCTCTGGTACATTAGTGTCCATGGAATGAAGGACGAGCCAAAGTCCTGAGCCCCAATGTCTGCTCCATAATCTTCCATCCAGTTTCAGTGCATGTCCCCCATCTCCGCATTCCACACGCCGTTCATTAGGATCAGACCCTTTCCGTGAATTGTCAGTGCATTGAGAACGACAACGAATTCGTGTCCATGATCTGATTGGAGGATTTTTCGGAGGTCAAAACATGCATAACTGAGATGTCAAATGTTGGGACAGTTCTGTTGCTCTCACGTTGTAGCCAAAGGATACGTCCCGCTGTATTTTGTGAAAATTAATGAACTCTGCAGTGCATGATCCACTCACAGGGACCATCATGTCGACTTGACGTATGGATTAGATAAGCTTACACACTGGTCAGGAAACCCAGAATTTTTTTTTTTTTTTGTGCTGCTGCCCCATCTACTGTGCCACCTCAATGGCTGTGCACCCTTGCCGCTCATTCTGACACTCTGTTCACAGCCACAGCATGGCCCGGACCGTCGCAGCTCCAGCACTGACAATGCACAGGAAGCAGTCAATATGAAGTCGTCAAAAGGCAACCCTCCGGAGACACTGCACTGCTGCGGAGTCACTTCGACTTATAAGCGGCTTTCCAGTGGGTGGCAGTTTCAAGGGTCGACGTACTCCAAACGATGGGCACATTGGCAAATAGCGGTCAGTAACGCCATTGTTGATCCCCCTGCATAATCGCGAACAACTTCATTCCAGGTTTTGTTGCGTCCAGAATGGATGACACATTCATTGCACCCATGTATTCCGTCACAGACTTCTCAGTCATCACCACTGGCAAAGATGGTGCCGTTCATTAATTAAAAAAAAAATAATAACTTTATTTGAATCAATGTGTTATACCCGGAAGTTTTTCACCTTCCCAGTGTTTACCACCTTTATCTAGCTTTAACGCAGTGACAGCTTTGGCGTCGTTGTCCTTCGTAAGACAAGTTTGTCCGCTTACTGACATGTCATGTCTTTAAACATAATGTTTTAAAAGCTCGTAACGTTTGCCTCTTTGCGCCTCGCCTGTTCTACAGATAATCCGGCTTTCAGTAATACCCACAACGAACTGCTGTCAAAATACACACCTTCGCCGTTCTTACTCGAGCAGAGCGAACGGTGACAATGGCGAGAAGTGGGAACGCAGGAGGTGAGTATAGTTCACGGACTTAATTTTTTCACGTGCAATAGCAAAACAGTGAAACCCACGCTTGCAAAGACCTGAGGATTGTAACACGTATGCATGCATCTCTCTCTCTCTCTCTCTCTCTCTCTCTCTCAGCTGGCCCTGCTGGATGAGAAAGGGGGCCTCTTCTACTAATGCAGTCGGTGTCTGATCGACTGGCAATCGTGACGGTGTCAATCACGGGTACAATTTGGAACTGCACCATGGCGTTTACCATTAACCTGCGGCAGTTGCTGATTACTCGGGATTCTCATCTGCACCGTGATAAAAACACACGCACACGCACGAGCACGCACGCGCGCATTCACACACACACACACACACACACACACATACACAGGCGCGCGCGCGCACGTGTGTATGTGTGTGTGTGGTGCATGCGTGCATATGTGTGTGTGTGTGTGCGCGCGCGCGCGCACGCGTGCGTGCGTGCGTGTGTGTTTGTGTGTGTGTGCTTGCGCGCGCGCGTGTGTGTGCGTGCGTTCGCGCGCGTGCGCGCGCGCGTGTGTCTGTGTGTACGTACATATATGCATACATACATGCATAGCCTACATACATACACGATACACGATTTTGGGTGCCAGGCATAGTTGAGGGGTACCAAGGTATTTGTGTGAAGATTTCTCCCGGCGAGTGAAAGAAATACGCACGGAACTTGTCCCTCGCCTGAAAGATGCAAAAAAGAAAAAATAAAAAGGTGTCAATGATTTTCGATCACCTGGTTATCGAAGGGAAAAAGTATTACTTGGACCAGGACAGTAATCTGACAATTTCAACCCAGGGATATGGCCGACCTGTTAAAATAACATCAAAACAATATGATTCGTCAAATATTTACATAAATCTAAACGTACAGGGGAAGGAAAAAACTGCATCACCGTTTAAAAGAGAAGGTAAGGATGGCACATCACGTGCAGCTTCGGCTGTATCAACGTTCCCCGTCAGCTGTTAAGTTCACGACAGAAATCGCTCGTGCAACGTGCCGTTGAACCGGACACATTCGGATGCTTCTACTGGGGGTGATAAAACGTGTACCTGATGACACACCGAATGTTATTCATGCACATGATGAAAGAATGGATGAAAGTGTGTTCCTTCTGTGTTTGATAAATGTTTTTTCTTCTGAATTGTGTGTGTGCATAATGAAAGAGCAGATGAAAACAATCTATCCTGTTCATTGAATACATGTTTATCTTGTCGAAGTCCCGCGCAAAATGGATTGGTGGAAAATGTTTTATCTTCTTTGACAAATGATCATTATTCTTCAGATGTTGGTACAGGCAATGGAAGAATGAATGAAAGAATGCATAGAGATGCTTTACCATTTTCATCAGTTTGAATCATTTCCCTCTAAACTTAGAACACAAAATAATGCAGAGAATGGACATGTGAATGAAAATGGTTTTGTTTCATCATCAAATGGGGTTTTTTTTCCTCTAAAATGTTTGTACATAATCGGAACGTAAGTGAGAATTTGTTATCTCCAACACTGAATGAAAGTGTCCCTTTCGAAGTTTGTGAACATGGTTTAGAAGAAACG
>JADBJO010000901.1:215000-217500 GCA_016801955.1 Conus betulinus | reverse complement strand
CGGGATTTTTCTGCCCCGACCGGCTCCTACCCAGAGTTGAGTTTGTTGCGGGCTCATTGGGAAGACTGGGACCACACAGTCGAGTTTCATCCACTAAATGGATGCATTCTGACAGAGTGCTCAAATTTCCTGACCAACACACTGCAGGTGTCTGTATCTCTCGGAGCCGGTTGACGCCGGGATACATTATGAAAGGAAGGCGTAGAGTACAGCTTTGTCATGTAGTCTCAGACCAGAATGGAAATCCTTAGCATCATCCTCATCATCCTCATTTTCATCGATCAGCATTAAAAAAGAAAGAATGAAAGAAAGAAGAAAAAAAAACAAAAAACTGACTTCTCGAGCAGCGCCATAGCACTTCAACGGCCTGCTGTCATAGGATATTAAATGCTAGATATCAAAAACAATTTCTGATTACTCAGGAACGACCATTTTCCATCGGCAAACAACTTGACTGTACAGTCTGGACATTGTGGATCTTCAGCCACACAAAATGTCTTTATATCTTTAGAGGCATACGAATAATTATAATGATATCAGAGGTATCCTTTAGAATTAAAACCCCTACTCCATGTCAACAATGTTTGGTGCCTGTACATTAACAGGGAAGGGAGTTATCAACTGCTTATTTTGAACCCCTTGTTGTCGATGAAGCGCGCGTTATGGTGGGACCCGCATCGGCTGTTTAAGTACACACTTTGACGTGCATGGTCTCTAACAGAACCTGCTGTGTCTAAAGAGAGATAAACACGGTAAAAACACATACACACGCACGCACGCACGCACATACACGGGCACACACACACACACACACACACACACACACACACACACACACACACACACACACAACACAATTGCAGGCACTCACACACACACACACACACACACACACACACACACACACACACACACACACACACACACACACACGAACTCATCACGCACGCACACACACACACACACACACACACACACACACGACGAACACATGCACGCGCGCGTACATACACACACGCACGCGCGCGCGCGCTCGTGCATGTACGCACGTACGCACGCACACAGACAGAGAGAGAGAGAGAGAGAGACGAGAGAGAGAGAGAGAGAGAGAGAGAGAGAGAGAGAGAGAGAGAGAGAGAGAGAGAGACGTGCCTAATGTATGGGTATTTGCGTACATAGGAACCACGATGCCTGGCTCATGTCTTCTGTGCCTACGGTTTGGCTTTCTGCGGACACGAAGTTCCCTTTCCATAAATGATCTGACTTTCTGCTGGTCTGTCGAGCCGACAGGAGAGTCCAGCATGTCTACACCAATGCCTGAGTATAGTAGCCAGTGGCTTAGAGAGGGTATGGGAGACTTTCTGATGGAATGAGGGTCGGGAAAGGGATGGGGGGAGAGGGCAGGGGAAGGGGGGGGGGGGGCGCTGGGGGCAAATGATTACGTGCAAAACACCGGGCTACCCTGACTGGTGTTATGATATGTAGGGGGGGGGGGGGGGGGGTACAAAGTGAGACAGAGGGTCAGAGGTTGACCATTGTTTTAAGGTATCTAGTTATTTTGCTGGTGGTACGTTGTTTTTTTATGTTTTTTTGGTTTTTTTTTTTTTTTTTTTTTTTGCTTTTCGCTTCACTTCATTTCCATTTGGTATTTTCCTTATGAACGTAGGAACAGCACCGCTCCTAACTTATAGTGTGTATAGGCATTTCCTAAATGTGTGTGTGTGTATGTGTGTGTGTGTGTGTGTGTGTGTGTGTGTGTGTGTGTGTGTGTGTGTGTGTGTATGTGTGTGTGTGTGTGTGTGTGTGTGTGTGTGTGTGTGTGTGTGTGTGTGTGTATGTGTGTGTGTGTGTGTGTGTGACATGTGTGTGTGTGTGTGTGTGCATTTCCATTTGCAAATTCCCATAGTTTACTGACATGATTGAGATTTACTTCCACCTCTCTCTCTCTCTCTCTCTCTCTCTCTCTCTCTCTCTCTCTCTCTCTCTCTCTCTCTCTCTCTCTCCTAACCACGAAAAAGTTTATACATACGATCTATCAATTTCTTAAATCACCTTCTCTTCAAGTGAATGACTGCAAAACACTTAGAATTCTCCCTTTCAGACTAAGATTACGATTTAAGAAAGCTGTTTTCATGTATAAATAATGAGCAAACTTGTGCCTCACTGTGTCTGTGACGTATTCCCAGAGAATAAAGTACGACATAAAAGGAAATTGTTAACCATCCGCCCGATAACAGATCTGTTCGTGTCATCTTTCACCTACTCGGCGGGAAAAATTATGGAATGATACCTCTGACCATTTAAAGAATATAAATAGTTTGGTACCATCCAGAATTTCTGATCACAGGCATCTTCTAGAACATTTGTAAACAGCCTGAGCTTCTTGATACGTTCTCATCTCTTCTCAGTTTCATGCCATCGTACATAATTGATACCATCAGCTAGTCTACTTGTCTGTCAGCCTACCCCCTCCCCCTCGCTCTCTCTCTCTCCTTGTCTT
>JADBJO010000901.1:180000-190000 GCA_016801955.1 Conus betulinus | reverse complement strand
AAGGAACAAGGGAACGGGTAGGGAGGGAGGAGGGGAAGGGCAAGGGTATAACCGAGAGTCTGCAGGCTTTAAGACGAGACACATTTCTGCTGTCGGGATCTGACAACCTCCATTTATTTTTCCCTCCAATGAAATGTTATCAGCGATGTTTTTGGGATATCGCTGGCAGATAAATAGACTGCAGCTAGATTTAGAATCACGATGTTGATAACTATGGTGAAATCTGTCACGACAAAAATGAATACTGAATGACTGATGGAATTATGCGCAACACCATGATGAGAATTATGGCGTTAGTGATGATCGTCAAATGATTAACAACGATGATGAATATCATAATGATGTCGATCGATCGTCGAGTGATTACTAACGATACTGAACAACACAATGATGATAATCGTCGAGTAATTAATAACGATAATGAACAACACGATAACAGTGATCGTCGAATAATTACAACAATAATGAACACACGATAACTTTTTATCGTCGAGTGATTATTTACGTTGATGAACAACACGGTGATGATGGTCGCCGAGTGAGTAATAACAATAATGAACAACACAATAAGAATGGTCATCGGGTGATTAATAGCGATAATGAGCAACACAATGATGAAGATGATGATTGCAGTGATGATAGTCGAATGACTGATAACAACAAGCACCACCACAATGACAACGATAATGGTCAAATGGCAGGAATGAGCAACGATATGATGAGCATTAAGATGACAATGACAATGAGCGCATGAATAATAACGCTAATGAACTAATGAACAATATAACGATAAGCATTATGACTATGATAATAGTGATAATATATATATATATATATATATATATATATATATATATATATATATATATATATATATATAACGATATATAACGATAATGAACTATATCTGCAATCTGCAAACGTCGTTGCAGTCGTCGTGATAGAGAAGGCGATGATAATGATGGCGATGATAATGACACTCGAAATGAAGAGGAGAAGGAGGATCTGGAAGAGCGGATGATGATATGATAATGATCGCGATGAAATTTTTGAAAAGGCTTGATAAGAACAGAAAATGACCGTTATGGAAGGAATATCGGTCAGTGTGACAAGAAGGGAAACGAAAAATGGACAACAAAAGAAGTAAGGCCGAGGGGTGGGGGGGGTGGGGGGGTATAAAACCACCAATAAAGGAGCTAAGAGACAGGCAGACGGACCGTGGGAGGCAGACAGAATGAAAGTCGTCAGAGAGGCAAACCTAAGGCAGACAACCCGTTCAACCAACCGGCCCCACTAACCCAACATTGGACAGAAGGAAAAAAAAAAGGGAGGCAATTTGTCGCCCAGCAAATTCAAGGTATTTACTCCTCAGACGACAGGGTTTCTGTGATGGCCTCCACTCTTCACTTACACCTATTCCTCTCTTTCGTAAGTTTATTTATTTGCTTATTGTTTTTTTGTTTTTTTTTTTTCTTTCTTTTTTTGTGCGTAAGGACAAAACTCTTAAGAGAGAGAGAGAGAGAGAGTGGGGAGGGGGAAGGGGGGGGGGGGGGGGGGGGGGGGGGGGGTTCTGTTCTGTGGGGAAATTTTTGCAACTATATTGACCATAGATTTAGGTGGATGCGTTCAGCGTAGAGCTGTAGAGAGTACTTTAGAGAGTATAGAGCTCCTGCTGAGGAACCAGGAAAACACTGTTTGGAATTCTAGTTATTGCGATTGTATTATGCCTCTTCTCCCTCTCCATCATCTCATCCGTCTCCAGAAGAAAAAAAAAGAGAGAGCTTTGCGTTCATAACAGTGCGTTGTGATGCAAATGGGGCCATCTAGGCTTGCACTGTCTTTTTTTTTTTTTTTTTTTTTTTTTTTTTGTGGTCCACCTACGACGACCACGATCAGATTGTTCGACCTCCTCTCGTCGATCTCTTTCATTTTAGCCGCGTGGTGGGGGAGCGACACCAGAGCGTAAGACCATCTTGCCTGCAAGCTGCCAGACAGAATGGCGACCGCCCCACTCTCACCAGGAAGTTTACACGAGATCTTGTGACATCCGTACTGTCTGCTAGCATATTGAAAAAAAAAAAAAAAAAAAAAAAAAAAAAAAAACAAAAAAAAAAAAAAAAAGCCTCCGCGGATTCTCTCATCCGTGCCTCCCACCCACCTCCCCCCCACCACCCTCCCCTACTTTTACGATCCCCCCTCCCCCTCCACCACCACCCCTTCACCCCCCCACCCCACCCACCCCGCCCCGCCTTCCCCCTCCTCGTCTGATTCCCGTGTTCACCTTTCACTGAAATTCGCGAAGACGCGTAACAAAAATAAGAGCTCCGGAATAGTGCTTTGGGGAGTACGTTTAGGATAGGGCTTTAGACTGTACGTAGGCATCTCAGCGGGGTAAGACCATGGCTACACGACCAAATCAAGAAGGATAGGGACAATTAAACAAGTCTTTGACGAGAACGTTGGTAAGTCTATTTCATTTTCTTTTTTTTTAACATTAAACACCCGAAAGGCAGTAGACCCAGAGATTGCTGAAGGTGTGTGCTTTTCAACTCTGTAATGCGTTTTTCCGTATTTTCAACGGGTTTCTCGAGGAATTTCCCCGTTACCAAAATATGGGAGGAACAAACTCTGCTCTCTGTCCTATTCCAAAGAAAAAAAGGCGTCCAATAACTTTAAATGATAAACACTCTGTAGCTCTGAGTCCCATTGGTATGAAATACTTTGAAAAACTAGTTGCCCGTCACCTCTCTCTCTCTCTCTCTCTCTGGCAGTAATAGTAGTAGTAGTAATAGAAGTATTATTATTATTATGATTGTTATTAATATTATTATTATTATCATTATGATTATTTCTATCATAGTATCATTATCATTTTTTATCATTATCATTATTATTACCATCATCATCATCATCATCATCATCATCATCTATACGCCGAATCAGCTGAATGCTTTAGGCGTTTACAGTAAACAAGAACGCACGTCTAAG
Source organism: Conus betulinus (assembly GCA_016801955.1). Taxonomy (NCBI): domain Eukaryota; kingdom Metazoa; phylum Mollusca; class Gastropoda; order Neogastropoda; family Conidae; genus Conus; species Conus betulinus. The sequence goes on along the minus strand of JADBJO010000901.1, from coordinate 187,012 downwards.
TGCAAAATCCAAATAAATTTAGAACAGGCAGTGCGCGCGCGCACACACACACACACACACACACACACACACACACACACACACACACACACACACACACACACACACACACACACACACACACACACACACACACACACACACACACACACACACACAATCACACACACACACACACACACACACACACACACACACACACACACACACACATATACACACGCGCGCGCGCGCGCGCGCCCGCACGCACACACAACACTTCTGAAAACATCGTTGACATATAGTTATTTATGTACATCAGTCAGAGGAAAAAGAAAAGGTTTTCAAGTCTGATATTAAAAAGAAGGCATACACACAGATGTAGGAGGCGGGTTGTTTCAAATAAAAGGGGTCTGGCAGCCAAAATGACGTGGACCAAAACTTTCAGTACTTCAAGCTTGACTATCGGACAAATTGCAACTACTATCGCACAATTCGTCGAAGAAAAGTTGCACCGAATTGCCAATCTGCCCTTCACGCAGCCACGAGCCGTCCGGGTACGCGTGCGGTTCAAGGGAAAAAAACTCGCGACTGCAGAACAGTAGGGAGCATTTATGTCCCTTGAGTTCTTGGTGGCATGCCTTGCGCGCGCGCGTGCTTGCCTGCCGTCCTAAGTGAACACAGCGCAGGCTTGAAAGGGTGCTGCAGGACTGCTGCCAGCTGGTTTGCTAGGCAGTTAAGGATAGTACTCCTCTGGGTCTCATCCGCACCTTTTGGGTGTGTATCTTTTTTCTTGTTGTTGTTATCCTTGCTTGGTTCTGAAGCCACAATCTGCAACGAGATTTGAAGAGAGAGAGAAAAAAAAGAAACCTAAACGATAGGTAGACAGACAGACAGACAGACAGACAGGGAACACTAGATCAGTTTCAGTTTCAGTTTCATCAAGGAGGCGGCACTGCGTGCAGACTAGTCCATACGCTACACCACATCCGCTAAGTTTTGAGACCACACTACGCATGATTTGAAGCTGATGGATAAATGAATTAACAACAAAGATGAGACAATTGAAGAAGAGGGTCTCGTGGCTACGACTCAGCGGATGTCTGACCTACGCATTAGCCCAACGCGCTGGACAGAATGCCTACCTACCATTTTTTGTTTTGTTTTGTTTTGGTTTTTTCTTTTTTTTTAGATAATAGATATTTTTCATTCTCAGACTGTCAACATTTTGGCCAATTTGCATAGAGCTTACATTAGATGATTAGCTTGTGACAAATGCAGATACTTCTGCCTAATGTTGACATGGTAGTTTGAGTGCGTGCCAGCTAATTACCACTGAACATTAATGATAAATTAGTGGCGGTAATAAAACAGGTCCCGAATGTAATATTCACAAACACGCTGGCAACAAGCAGGACTGCACCAATCAAGGTGGACCAAGGGTTCTGTGCTCAAATCTCGCTAACATCAAACCGGTTAACGTCGTCAAATTGGTATACTGGCCAACTGGAGCTCAGCATTGACCGTTTGACACTGTTCAAAAGCCTTAGCGATCAAGCGCCACTTGAAACCTGCAAACATATTGTCTGCCGGCAGGTTACCTGCCAACATATTGCCGGCTATCACCTATCACCTATTCCAGAGTCTTGAAGGCCATTGGGGCGCAACAGATGACTTCGCAACCAGCTTCATCCGGTCCCCCCTCCCCTCCCCCCCCCTCCCCCGTTCTCAGACACTCTTAGGCAGTTGTTGAGAGTGAGGCCAGTCATGGACTGATGTCCTTCTGTGCCTTCCTTTCCTGACGCCTCCCTCGCACTGGTCCTTGTAGAATGGTTTTGGCAAGTCCTACTGACAACAGAAAACAGCCGTTGCAGCCATTGCAGCTACAGCAGCAGCAGCGTCCGTGGCAGCAAGAGGACGAGGCAGGAATATTTTTTTTATATCTGACGAGACATTCAGAATCACCTGCAAGTGATGTTGTTGTTGTTGTTGTTGTTGTTGTTGTTTTGGTTTGTTTTTTTTTCCCCTGGGATGGTGCGCAAAGCAATCGGCGATAACACGGTTTGTTTCGCTGTCACTGGTTTTAATGCTACGGTTACTTCCCTTATTCTGCGTCTGACTGGCGGGGGGGGGGGGGGGGGGGGGGGGGGGGGGGGAGGGAGGGAGAGAGACAGAGACACGAAGACACAGAGGCAGAGAGAGAAAGCGACCAAACCGAGACAGACAGACACGCAGACACACAAAAAGACAGACAGAGAGAGAGACAGATAGAGATGGATAATCAGACAGACAGACAGACAGACAGACAGAGAGAAGAGAACGAAACGAACGAACGAACGATGTTTGTTTAATGAGGGAAAAGAATAAGCACAAGTCAGTGGCTTTTTTTTTTTTCATCCAGCCCTCAAACAATAAATAATGGAAGAAATCATTGCGTAGAACTGCATATAAAACTCATAAACCACAATGAATACATAGCAATTCAGAATAACAGAATGCACAATATAACGAGAGAGAGAGAGAGAGAGAGAGAGAGAGAGAGAGAGAGAGAGAGAGAGAGTGATTGCATACGTGCACACCTTGTATAGCTGCCGAGAGATGCGAACGACAGCAGTGTTGGCCAGGAAATTTTGAGCAACTCTGTCAGACACGCATACATCAAGTGGATGAAACTGGACTGTGTGGTCCCAGTCTTCCCATTGATTTTGAGCCCAAAGCAAACTCAACTGTGAGTCGGAGCCGGTGTAACAGCCTGTACTTACCCCCCTCTGGAACTTACCCCGGGTAAGCCTGGGCTATCCTGCTTTTACCCCCGGGATCATTCCAGGACTAGCTGGAAGTTATCCCCCAGTTTTTTAACTATTTAACAGCTGATTAGAGTTTCCCGAGTGCTTGTGTACCTTGTACAATGTAGATTACTTGTGGTCAGTGCCACTGACTACTGGTCATTATGACGTACGTAGATCGGAGATTTTAACTATTTTACACAGCTAATTATAGTCTCCCAAGTACCTGTGTACCTTGTACAATGCAGATGACTGGAGGTCAGTGCCACACTGACCACTGGTCACTATGACGTAAATCAGATATTTTGACTATGTTTTACAGTTAATCAGTGTCTCATGAGTGTTTGTATACCTTGTGCAATGCAGACAACCAGTGGTCAGTGTCACTGACCATTGGTCACTTTAATGTGTATTAGAGATTTTAACTATTTTTACAGCTAATTAATGTCCCCTGAGTGCCTGTGTACCTTGTACAATGTAACTAGGGGAGGGGGGGGGGGGGTTAAGATCCAGCTAGTCCTGGAATGACCCCGGGGGTAAAAGCAGGCTAGCCCAGACTTACCCCGGGGTAAGTTCCAGAGGGGGTAAGAATGGACTGTTACACCGGTCAGCGAGGAAAAGCCCACAAATAAACGGCTCTGATCGGAATCGAACCCACAACCCGTAGCCAGCAGCCCCGCAACGCTAACCACTTTGCCACGGCGGCTAGTGTTAAATCAGATTTTATTTCTAACCTTTCATCCTTTGAAGACTACGTGAAACTTATTTGTACTGAAGTTGTGAGCAGGTTCGTTTCTGACTTCCAATCTATAAGACAACATGAAACTTGTTTGCACTGAAAGCGAAACAAATCTTCAATAAATGTTAGCGAACCGCCAAGAGAGCAAACGAGTCACAAAACAAGACACGACGCGTTTCGACCTCTTGGGTCTTCTTCAGGCAAGACACAAAAAATAGGACAATGAAAATGAAAATGTATCAATGAGTCGAAAACATATCTTATGCGCATTCGTATTCGTATTCGCATCTCTCTCTCTCTCTCTCTCTCTCTCTCTCTCTCTCTCTCTCTCTCTCTCTCTCTCTCTCTCTCTCTCTCTCTCCCCCCTCAGTAGTGTTGATGTGAATGACAGTGCTGAATTGTGTGTAAATGGCTTGCACACCGCTGTGAATGCAAAGTACAAAGAAAGTGTCTGGCAGGAGAAGAGAATATAATGACTGGTTTGAAGAAGATTGTGAGGGAAAGTAAAGAACACTCTGAAGACGTTTCTCAAAGTTTTGGACAGCTGAATAACCAGAACATACAAAGAATGAAAGAGTTGTATGTGAATGAAGAATCGGAAAAAAAAAGAGGATGGAATATGACCAAACAGAAAGGCATTCTGTGAGGCGTTTTGGGATACATACAACCAGAACGATGGACAAAAATGTATTGATCTGTAATGGAAATTCCTTCAGATCCAGCTTATGGTATGGTCACTCAGCTTTTTTTTTCTCGTTTTAATTCTTTCGAAAATGTAACATGTAGACTTATGGACGAAGATGGAAAGGGTAGAGCAGAGCTTTGATTCTTTATTCAATAGTGCCGCATCCACACAGAAACGTTCTGGACAGTATACAACATTTTAAAAGAAATGGAAATATAGTGGCCTGGATAAGACCCAAATGCAAAATGCTTAACTTTGGAAAAATGACGCTCGTGTGCCGGTTGAATTTTTTTTTTCTTTTTTTTTTGAGGGGTATGTATGTTCAAAGTTTTATATATAGAATTGAAACGTTTCCCCAAATAATGATCTAAATAAATAACAGTAAAACATTTGTGGTATTATCTATTTGAAATATCTCTGAGTTTATTAACAACTTCTTAAATCAATAGTAAAACAAAAAAAGATGCTCCTTTAGATTTCAAACAAGAACACTTGGCTGGTATTGAAATAAGAGACGAATAACAGTCAAAAGGGGTTTGATGATAAATACACAGTTTGTTCGAAGGAAAATGCCCGCGAACGTGAAGTTCGTGGTTCGTTCACTATGTTTCACATGCGGATATAAGACCTGATTGTGCCTACTGCCAGGCAAAATGTACTACACGGGCCAAGTTTTGCCTCCGAAAAAAAATGTAATCCTTTGGTAAGTATGTTCCACATGCGTACATCATCATTATGTGTGAAGCCCGGAATGGGAGAACTGAAGGTGAGAGATGAATTACTACTGAAATTTGCATAATATATTAGTGGATAACATATGCTAGAGAGGATTAGTGACGTCAAGCGTCTGTTGTTAATTTTGTTCGGTTCTATCTATGATGTAGGTGAAGATGATGATGATGGTGAAGATGATGATGATGATATGTATGTGCATGTGTGTGTGTGCGTGCGTGCGTGTATGTGTGTGTGTGTGTGTGTGTGTGTGTGTGTGTGTGATACTTCAACTTTTGTGTCTTTTTTTTTTAGTCCTTTCTTCTTGAAATGTAGTGTGTGCGTGTGTGTGCGAGCGTGCGTGCGTGCGTGCGTGCGTGTGTGTGTGTGTGTGTGTGAGTTCAATTTTTGAGTCTTTTTAATCAGTTCTTTGTTCTTCAAATGGAGACTCTAAGTCCTATGTCAGTCATTCTCTCTCTCTCTCTCTCTCTCTCTCTCTCTCTCTCTCTCTCTCTCTCTCTCTCTCTCTCTCTCTCCCTCCCTCCCTCTCTCTCTCTCTCTCTCTCTCTCTCTCTGTCAGCATTGGCATTATGTTTCATACTATGTGTGTACGTATGTGCGTGCCTGCTGTGTCTGTGAAATATAAAAGTGGAGAATGATTGTGCTGAATATACCCGCGCGCGCGCGCGCGCGCACGCGTGTGTGCATGCGTGCGTGTGTGCGCGCGTGCGTGCATTTGTGCGTCGGTATGTGTGTGTCCGTACTTGTCATGTGTGCCGGTAGTATGGTGCAGCTTGGAATGATGAAAATGGAAAAGAAAACGAAACGAAGGATCTCTTATGCGGCACAGTCAAAAAAATATAGAATATCTTAGGAGACCGTAGCTGAGGAGGCGAGGGGGGGGGGGGGGGGGGGGGGGGGGGGGGGGGAGGGAGGAAGAGAGGCTGTACTTATACGTGGTTCTGGCAATGTTCGCCAGCTGCCAGCAACAGTATCCTCTTCGAGTCGGTCGATCAATATAGTCTGGCGGGATGGAACTTCCGTTTGGCCTGCAGACATCGGAGATTAAATGTCCGGCTTGCAAGGGATGGGAGGAAGGAATGAGAGTATGCAAGTGAAGAACAGACGGCGAGTGATGACTTGATAGTAAGCATTGACGTCACAAACCTCAGCATCAACAATCCCCAAAGAGAAAGCTAACCAGTAAGACTTTAAAAGATATCACTGCTCGGAGAGACAGGGTGTATGTTAAAGAGTCCTGGACTTGAAGCCTTGTTACGTAGAGACGCAGGGGGAATGAGGAGGATTTACTTGAAGTGCTGCTGACCAGAGAGGCAGGGGTATATTGAGGGTCCATGACTTGAAATCCAGAGAGGCAGGGGTATATTGAGGGTCCATGACTTGAAATCCAGAGAGGCAGGGGCATATTGAGGGTCCATGACTTGAAATCCAGAGAGGCAGGGCATATTGAGGGTCCATGACTTGAAATCCAGAGAGGCAGGGGCATATTGAGGGTCCATGACTTGAAATCCAAAGAGGCAGGGGCATATTGAGGGTCCATGACTTGAAATCCAGAGAGGCAGGGGCATATTGAGGGTCCCTGACTTGAAATCCAGAGAGGCAGGGGCATATTGGGGGTCCATGACTTGAAATCCAGAGAGGCAGGGGCAGATTGAGGGTCCATGACTTGAAATCCAGAGAGGCAGGTGTATATTGAGGCCATGACTTGAAATCCAGAGAGGCAGGGGATATATTGAGGGTCCATGACTTGAAATCCAGAGAGGCAGGTGTATATTGAGGGTCCATGACTTGAAATCCAGAGAGGCAGGAGGTATATGGAGGGTTCACGGCTTGAAATCTTGCTGACCAAAGAGGCAGGAGCACCTTGAGGTCCCTAATGGAAGACTCACGGCCTGAGGTCTGCAAAGCAGATGAGAAGAAGAGATGTCACATGTTATTTGCCTGTCAGTCCTTGTGCTAACAAACAGTGGGAGCCCGAGGGTGGGTGGGTATTCGGAGGTGCCGTTATCTATATCCTGTTCAATGAACAAGCACTTAGGAGCAGGAATTCGGCTGGGACTTCAAATTGTCCACCTGTCCACAAAATAACTT
>JADBJO010000901.1:160000-167500 GCA_016801955.1 Conus betulinus | reverse complement strand
CCCCCCCCCTCTACCCCTGTACAGCCACCCCCAGTCAGTGTGATCGCAGGGAAAAGTATTCCATGACTATACACGTAGCTATAGCCATAAACGTATAGCCAGAGCCAGACATACCAATATTCCAAATGGTTTCAAGAGTCCTGCTCCCTGTCAACTACTAGAGCTGACATCAAGAATATTTCAACCTGATGATCAGTTGGTTACAGCTGGCCATCGTGCCCGACAGGGGTAGGGTAGAGAGCAAAATACTCTTTTATTTCGCCACGCTTAAAAAATTCAAGACAGTATTCCGAGAGCTTAAACCCTCAACCGACAAGAGACATGCACCTACATCAGTTTACATCTCTGAGCTACCTAAGAACACAGGCAGAATGGCGTCGAAACCGAAGGGGGGGGGGGGGGGGGGGGGGGGGGGGGCAGCAGGTTCCCCCCCCCCCCCCCCAAACCAAAGGAGTATGAACCGCATGTTATGGTGCGCTTTTAACCCCCACCTTACCTCATCCCCGCTTTTACGGTCATTTTGAAGACGAGAGAACACCTCTTTAAAGACTGGGGAGAACGACAGCGTCACCCTCCTCCCTTCCCGCTTTTATAAGAATTTCGGACATCCACCTCCTCATCCCCTCCCTCCACCTGCCTTTGTGAAAATTTGCGAGATTAGTCTCCCTTCCCTTTTCCCCCCCCCACCGCTCGTGTTTAAACAAAACAAGCAAACAAAAAAAGAACTGGAAGACCGCGTCGATATTTTCGTCATTTTGTCAGTTCAGGCTGCCCCCCCCCCCCCCCCCCCCCCCCCCCTGCCAAATACTTTCCGACGCCACTGAGTTATAAAAGAGAGGTCTCTTTATTTAAGTGGTCGCAGAGTTGCGTGAAAGATCGCACTCAACCAAGAAGCGGAAGTCGTACTGAACCGACACATGTGCTGAGGCTGTAACATCTTGAACCAGCTCATCCATAGCTGCTCCGAGACAGGGATCTTTCGGAACTGACTCCAGAGCGAAGGGTCTGAGCTCTGCACCACCTACTATAACAGTCCTGAGGGAAGTTTTCTTATTGAGCTGTGGCCCAGGTCTAAGAAAGAAGGATCTTGTCAACAGAGTACAACAGTGTGAGAAAGTAGGCTGTATCACGCCGTTCTAAGATAGCATGTCTTACGGATCTGATTACGGTGACAAGGATGTGAAGTCTCATCAAACAATAGCACAGCTGGAACAAGATGGAACACTGTGCGCAAACGTTCGTTTTGTTATTGTTGTAGTCGTTGTTGTTGTTGTTGTTGTTTTCTTTTCTTGGTTTGTTTGTTTTTCATAAGGAAAAATCAATGTTTAGGAAAAGGAAAAACACTGCACATTTTTGCTCGATGGGTATTTTTTTTTTCATAATGAGTAAATCACACTGAAAACACATTACACCTACCTTCTTTTCCTTAATTTGATGAATGTTTCAGGTTTTCTATCTTTCCTTACCAGCTAATTCATTGCCCTTGACAGAAATGATTATGTGTATCTTTTCTCCATGTGTTCAGAGTGAACAGGAACTTACCATTCCCTCTTTCCACACTCGAAGACAAGCAGAATTATGTTCCACTTTAAGCCGTGAGTGGAACAACAAAAAACAGGATGTCTGGAAGGGGATGGTGAGGAACAGGAGATGGGGGGGGGAGAGAGGAGGACAGAGGGGGGACACCGAGGGAGATGCGGGAGTGCATGAGGATTTGAGTATGTATGCATATATGTATGTATGTATACCTGTCTGTAGGCATATCTGTGTACATGTCTGTATGGATGTCTGTCTATATGCATACATGCATGTATGTATATATGTATATGTGCATATATGTATGCATACATGTAGGTGTGCATGTATGTATATGTATGTATGTATGTATGTATATGTACACATGCATGCATGTATGTATGCATAAATGTATGTACTTACGTGCTACGTATGTCTGTCTGTCTGTATGTATGCATGTATGTATGTATGTATGTAGGTAGGTAGGTAGGTAGTAGGCTGGTAGGCAGGCAGGGTAGGTATGGCATGCATGTATGTATGGTGGTAGGCAGGTAGGTATTATGTATGTACGTCACAATACACGTCTGTAAATCCTTCGTCCCATGCTCGTGTGTCAGACACCACATCAGTCTCTCACAACAACCCCCGAATTGTTCGCTGGCGCCGACGCCGGCGCCGGGTGCGAGTTGAGCTGCACCCTCTCCTCGATCTCCGAGCACCGAATGGTGCTGGTCCGACAGCTCAGCTCCACCTCGTCCCCCCGCGTGGACCCGTGCCTGCGCATGCGCATGCACCACGTGATGTAGCCAATCAGGCTCATGAGCGCGATGTAGCCCAGCGAGAGCAGCAGGCCCAGCACGCTGTCGGGACGCACCAGGGGGATGGTCCTGAAGGGGGCGCAGCGGTAGTGCGGGTAGCTCTCCGCCGTCTTGGTGCCCACGCACACCAGGTACCGGGTGTTGGAGGACAGGTTGGGGATGCGGAGCTGCGCGGTGGGGCCCGAGAGGTTGCGCTCCAGCACGGTGAGGTTCCCGAGGTCGCAGGTGACCCGGGAGAACCTGGGCGGGCCCACGCTGGCCCCGGTCCGGTTGAGCAGCTGCCATCGGATGTGGATCCACGTGGTGGCGCTCTGCACCAGCTCCAGCTCCAGCAGCTCCGAGTAGCGCCTCCCCGGTGGGGCCCGGGTCATGTTGGTCCTGGGCGGGGCATGTACTCCACCACGTCTCGCTTGTCGGGCGTGGCCGGCATGTACACGTGCGCGGCGGGGCGCCAGTCCGGGATCGGAAAACGAGGAGACGGAGAAGTCGGAAGAGGAAGTGACGCACAGGGCGAAGAGGAGGAGGAAGGAGAGGAGGAGGTGGAGGGTGCCGTTGTCGGAGAGAAGTGACGTCATCTTGTGTCGGAGCAGGGGGGGTGGTGGTGGGGGGTAGGGGTGGTAGTGGACGGAACACGCAGGATTGAAGATGTAGGGCTCGTTTGTCAAGGCACTAGATATTCAGAGGGACATTTCTCCAGGAGCTTGATCTGGAAAAAAAGGTGAATTAATTACGTATGGATCTGATGAGCAAAAGTAACTCACTCTCTCTCTCTCTCTCTCTCTCTCTCTCTCTCTCTCTCTCTCTCTCTCTCTCTCTCTCTCTCTCTCTCTCCCCTGCACACAATTTTGTCGTTAAAAAAATATCACAAAATAACATATCCATTGATCAGTGGTTTGATCATTTTAAGATATTATTAGATACAGGAACACGTGACCTTTTTTTAGATGATGATACAGTAGAGGATGCTGATGAGATATATGACAGACATATCTAGGGACAAATGTAATGATAGCAGTTAGAAAGCCAAAGAATAGTAAATCTGCTGGACCTGATGATTCAATTGTAGAGTTCTTTAAAAACGCAAGAGAGCCAGTGTTTATGTTTCTAGTTAAATTATCCAACCTTTTGTTCAATAATGGCATTTATCCAGATGATTGGACTGGGTCAAATATCATACAACTTTTCAAGAAAGGCGAAGTCAATAACATGAACAACTACAGAGGTATATCATTGTGTGACATAAGTAGTAAGTTATATAGCTCAATTATCAAAAGCAGATTACAAGAGTAGGTAAATCTAAATAACATAACTGGCGAACATCAAGCAGGACTTAGGAGGTACTATTGTACAATAGATCATATATTCACATTGCTAGCTGCCATTCAGAAACAGTTTGCAAAGAATCAAAAGTTATACGGTGCATTTGTAGATTTCGAAAAAGCATTTGACTCCATTTCTAGAAATTTGCTATGGCCTGTGCTGCTAAAAAAAATTAGAGTCAATGGTACCGGTTAGATATATAGATGCATTAAGGAAATGGTAAACATGATGTGTCCTTCGATTTGATAGAATTGTTCAAATTACTCTTTGCTGATGATATTATCTTGTAATCAATATCAGTTGCTGGCCTACAAAGACAGTTGAATGGTTTGTATGCAGCTGCAATGGGACTGGAGCTAAAAGTGAAAAAAAAATATTGTTTTTCCTCAAGGGTGGGTATCTGGCTAGACATGAACATTTGATGTATGGAAATGAGCCAGCAAAAGTAGTAAGCGTATATAAGTATCTGGGTATATTCTTTTCAACCAGGCTAAGTTTTACCTATACGCATGTGGAGATTTAGTTAACAGAGCGAAAAGAGATGTTCTAATTATACTCAAGGTAATGTATAAGCTTGACTGTAGTTCGTTTGGTATATTCAAAAAGTTATTTGATTCACAAGTTCAGTCTATTTCACAACATGGGGCTGAAATATGGGCATTCGAAAGCAGCAATGTTATTGAGAAGCCGCATTTCTTTGCCACGAAACGCTTTTTAAACGTCGACAGTCGTACTCCGAATGATTTAGTATATGGAGAACTGGGGAGGTATCACATTTATTTAAATTCGTACGTTAAATGCATCCGTTACTCACTAGAATTGACAAGGATGGAAAATAACAAATTACCACTCAAAGCGTATAACGTGTTATATGATCTTGTTATATGATCTTGACACTAAAGAAGACTTGGGCCACAAATGTTTGTAGGTGCCTATATTATGGTTTTGCTTTTGTATCGGATGATTAAGGTGTCAAAAACTATTACAGCGTTTATTAAATGCTTCAAACAAAGAATCATCGACTGTAGGAGGTAAGACTGGTGTGTGTGTGTGTGTGTGTGTGTGTGTGTGTGTGTGTGTGTGTGTGTGTGTGTGTGTGTGTGTGTGTGTGTGTGTGTGTGTGTGTGTGTGTGTGTGTGTGTGTGTGTGTGTGTGTGGTGTGTGTGTGTGTGTGTGTGTGTGTGTGTGTGTGTGTGTGTGTGTGTGTGTGTGTGTGTGTGTGTGTTTCTTGCTTTATTTACGTGGGAGCACGAGAGTGTGTATAAGAATGCGTATGAGATGTGCTGCATAGAGGGGGAGGAGGGGAGAAGAGGAAGGGGGGTTGGTGGTAGATAAGGAGAGAAATAAGCGGGTATATATGCGTGCTCTCGTAAGCACAATTGCTAGTGCATATGCGAACGTCACTAAGCGTGAATGATTCATATTTTGCTGTTGTTTTCTCCCCCCCCGAGACTTCGTTATTCTTCTAAAATTAGCGCCGTTAAGATTCTTGTTCACTAAAAATTGGGATGCCCTTCCCGTACAACTGCGCTACGTACAACTCCACAGACGGACCACCCAAGACACTTGGTATCCACCCTGCACTCACCTGCACACACACACACACACACACACACACACACACACACACACACACACACACACTGGCCCGTGCCCACACACCTACACACACACACACACACACACACACACACACACACACACACACACGCACTTACCACACACACACACACACACACACACACACACATATATATATATATATATATATATATATAGAGAGAGAGAGAGAGAGAGAGAGAGAGAGAGAGAAAAATGTTAATAATGGCACAACCAATGTTAGGTAGGTGCTCAAGATCTGACCAGCGCGTTGGTCTAACGCGGAGGTCAGACATCTGCAAAGTCGTAGCCACGAGACCTTCTTCTTAAATCCTCTCATCTTAATCATTAAAATCATTCATCCGTCAGCTTTAAATCATGCACAGGGTGGTCTCGAAACTTACCGGATATGGAGTAGCGTATATGGACTAGCCCGCACGCAGTGATGCTTCCTTGATGGAATTGAAGCTAAAATGTGGAACTAAACTTGGCCGCCACGGTCCTTCTTCCTTTGTGGCCCCCGCTAAACACTTCCTGCGGTGTGAAGCAGAGGATCTGCTTTCTTCTAGCACATTTCTTTAAGACTCGGCCTCTTTCTTGGTCTGGGCAGGCGGAAGTGGGAAGGTGGTGGGGGGGGGGGGGGGGGGGGGGGGGTATGAGCGGAAGGACGGGGGAGGGTCCTCACCTCCCTTTCCCTGTGGATTCCAGTCAGGAACTTTTCCTTTGTAATGCCGGACGGCTTTTTATTGAAGTATATGGAAACCACCGCCGTTTCTCTTCTTCCCGATTTGCATTTCCATTCAGTGAATGTTCCCGTCGGCTGTACTTTTTTCCGGCACTCTTTCACTGAACAATCTGGATGACGGATTTGACGTCTTTCTCTCCACGTAGTCTGGTCCACGCAAGAAATAGCCAGCCTACGTTTTAGTGGAACAGAGTTACTGAGTAGCTGGAAGTTTTGCATTTTTTTTCCCTTCAGACACTAATGGAATTCCACAGCAGGCGCAGGATGGCTAAAAAACTAGTCAAGCTTTTCCACCCGTACCCCCTTTCTGTCCTCTGAATATCACCAACTACTCTTCGTATTCAGAACCCGACAGCGTCTGTAAAGTTAGGGTTTCAAAGGAGAAAACAAAGATTGCAGAAACAAAAGCCAGCAACGTTACAGCTGCACCGGTAACTGTGTTACATTATGTTGATCAGCACCGCCTATACCATTGAAGACTGCATGTATTACCAAAAAGAAGTGTGAAGTACAGCTTAAAATATGGAATCTTAATTCCTGACACATTTGCCGTCGTTGCAATCCTCCATCGACATCTGTAAGCTATCGAACTGTTTCCAACTGTGTGTCACTTCCTCCTCTGTGTGCACATGTACGACATCGAAATGTTATCAACGGTATGTCACCTCATTCTCTGTGCGCATGGCGAACTCAGTTTTTCTGTTTCTTCCATCCACCCCCCACCACCCCCTGAAGTTGAGCCCAGTTTCAAACTCAGCAGTGTCAACAGATCAACGGAAGTCATGGCTGTTAGCAGATGGGGTCCATTTCCTCTTCAGACGGATCTGCCTATCAACCTGATTCTCTCTCTCTCTCTCTCTCTCTCTCTCTCTCTCTCTCTCTCTCTCTCTCTCTCTCACACACACACACACACACACACACACACACACACACACACACACACACACACACACACACAACACACACGCACGCACGTATTCACACACACACACACACACACACACACACACACACACACACACACACACACACACACACACACACACACACACACACACACACACGTCATCGCGGCACGGTTCTTGGAGGATCTTTAAGTGTCCCAGCGCATTCAGAAAGAACTGGTCAATCTATTTGTTGCATTTAAAAAGCTTTCAAGTCATGGGAAACAACTGGTGTGAGATCACCGTGAGGCCACCTACCATAGACGACACTGCAGCTACAGTTGACACTGAGCTGAAAAAAAAAAAACCTGTAGTTCTGTCGTGGATGCCCTCATGTGTGTATGGCACTGACAATTTCGCGTGGTTTGTTAGAGCTTTGACCACACACAGAGAACAGGAACCCGAGTGTCGCTATGTCTAGAGTTGGCATTGATCGAGTGGGAATGGTACCAAGAATGAGATACTAGGTAGATGCACCAGATAAAGTAACTTCAGTTAGGGAAGTTGAGGAAATTCTTAACATATGCAGAGGTCGGGCGAGGTGACCAACCCAATGGTA
>JADBJO010000901.1:152500-155000 GCA_016801955.1 Conus betulinus | reverse complement strand
CGCACCCAAACAAACCTTATTGAAACTGAAAGCGTGACGTTGTTATCATTATTACTCACGGTAACCTGCTTCTCTTCACATGATGCACTGTTATGATTAAGGCCCAGTCATTGGACCTACGCTATCAAAGAGCAGCCTGCCCACGCTGACGCCTGCAGGAAATCAATAATTCGTCAAATCAGAGCCAGGGATTTCCATTTGCTGTCTGCTCTCGTCGGAAATGAAAAAAGAGATGGGCAATACCTGTACCATTCGATGCCTTATGAGGCAGGCATGTCAGTCATAGCCCTGTACAGAGCAGGGACTACACAGCCGTCACAGGGAAACGAGAGCCAGGCAGTTCGATTCGACTGGGTTAGAGTGTGTTGTGGTACTTGTGTGTGTGTGTGTGTGTGTGTGTGTGTGTGTGTGTGTGTGTGTGTGTGTGTGTGTGTGTGTGTGTGTGTGTGTGTGTTATTGTCATTATTATTAGAGACAGACAGACGGACAGACAGAGACATAAATAGATAGATGACGAAAAGATTAAACGACAGACTGGCGTACGTAAAGATCGACACCTGAATCACAGACAGACAGAGAAACGGACAGAGACAGTCAGACAGATATCCCATCACTGTCAAAGGCCTTCAACTCTAAACGACAGTGACGTTTGTGTGTGCATATCGACCATCGTAAACGCTTATAGCAGCAACACATTTACATTATACATTATTCATTGACGTTCTCAGAAAACAATGATCCAAATATAGACGTGCAGATGGCAGGATCGGGAAGGCTTGTAGAAGAGTGTATTGATCTGTAAAATCAATCGTTGTCTCTCCTGCCAGATCTCTGCTCTGTTCTGATCGTTACAGCATGGCATGTACA
This sequence comes from Conus betulinus, assembly GCA_016801955.1. Taxonomy (NCBI): domain Eukaryota; kingdom Metazoa; phylum Mollusca; class Gastropoda; order Neogastropoda; family Conidae; genus Conus; species Conus betulinus. Next base: position 154,133 of record JADBJO010000901.1, on the reverse strand, counting down.
CCCAGGCTTAAACTGGTATCACAAGGGTACTTCTCTGGGTCCCTCCCGCGCCATCGGGTGTGGCTGTTTCTTGATCAGGCTTAAATTGTTATCATGATGCAATTGATGCAGCTGTCTGAAGCCGCTCATCACGCTCCAGAACTCTGATAACCTATTGGTAGTGGTTTCTGTTAAATACTGTGAAAGGGCAATTCCGGCGAGTGTGCTGACCAAACAATGATTGCTTCTCTCTCTCTCTCTCTCTCTCCTCTCTCTCTCTCTCTCTCTCTCTCTCTCTCTCTCTCTCTCTCTCTCTCCCTCCCTCTCTCTCTCTCTCCCACCCCTTTGTAGGTGTGTGTGTGTGTGTGTGTGTGTGTGTGTGTGTGTGTGTGTGTGTGTGTGTGTGTGTGTGTGTGTGTGTGTGTGTGTGTGTGTGTGTGTGTGTGTGTGTGTGTGTGTGTGTGTGTGTGTGTGTGTGTGTGTGTGTGAACAAACCACCTGCATAAACGTTATGAGCAAACTGCAGTAAAGGTCAGTTTGTCGCATTCCAAAAGAGCCACGAGAAGTGGTGACGTTTAGAAAAATAAACTCCTGCTAGATGACACGGAAGATGACACAGTTACACATCCCCCCCCCTCCCCCCCATCCTCACTAATCCTTCACTCTTCTGGAAAGCTGGTTCTGATCGCCAAGTGTGGGAATAACTAGTCACCTTTCAATGACTATGAAACAAATGCTCAGACCAATTGTTTTCTTCTTGCCTGTATGACAACTGTTTCCGATAAAAAAAAAAAGCTACGGTATTTAAACAATGTTTTTCCCTGTGAGATACTTTTAATATTCTTTATTCTAGGGGCCTATCACCACAGTGAATATCAAAACTCCCAATTTGTTTTTTCCTGTGTTCAATGAATTAAAAAACTATATTTATATAATTTAAAAGATCAGCATGTCAGGTCTTCGTCCGTACAGGTTAACTTTAGCCAATATTGTTGACAACAGATAAAATTCAGAGTTAACGAAGAGCTACCAAGCTGTACATACACTGAATCATCTGGTGTTCATACAATGAGGGGAGATCTTTTCTAACCAGATAAATGCGTATTTTCTGCCTCTGAAGAAGCTTTTGTCCAAACGCCATGTCTCTGCGCCATGTAACAAAACAGGCTGTAAAAACAGAAAGATGGAATGAAAGCAGGAATTAGACAGCGAAAAGGAAGGCACCGGCTGTCTTTTTACAAGGCCTTGTTGTTGAACAGAAAAGCCTAAAGGCATGCAAAACCTTTTACCTCCCACCCCCTCTCTCTCTCTCCCTCTCTAAACCTGTTTCTATGTTTTCTTTGCTATTTAGCGGAATAGTCCCCCCCCCCCCCCCCCACCCCCTTTCCCCATCGCGCCCCACACTCCTTCCCCATCCCGCATGTCCGGCATGAAAAGCGCAGTTAGCATGCAAATTAGTGAAGTCGTTCAGAGAGAAAATCAATTGAAAAGGACATTCAAGGAAGGCGGAGAGACTGACAGCGAGTGGTTCAGGGAGTGGATTTTAAGGTGAGGGAGCGGGAAGGGAAGCTGGGGGAGGACAGGCTGGGGAGCGGTAGTGGAGAAGGAGGACGGGAGGGGAGGGGAAGGGTGCGGGCTGGCACAAAAAGGAAAA
>JADBJO010000901.1:137500-140000 GCA_016801955.1 Conus betulinus | reverse complement strand
ATCATTTCGACTGACTTTCTACAAAAAAATCACCATCTAACTAAAGGATAACTCATTTTCATGCATCCTTTGAAAATCTGTTGTCATGGAGACCATCATTGATACCCCCATGGCAGGTTCCTCGCTGAACGTGAAAATAATGCAGCACTGAAGACAATACCCTGTCCTTCCCCCTCCACACAACTCCTTACTAACTGGTTGGATACGCAAGCTTCCCTTGTCTTAACAACTTTGTAAATGGTTCTAATCGCTAAATAATTGTCCCCTCATTTTCAATAATGTCAACATGAAAAAATAAAACCCTTTCTTTACCTACGGAGCCATGAAATGTACACCAGGAGAACTGATTTTGATCACACGCAAGGAGAACTATACATACGGTTAATAGTAAAGAATCTTTTATTGGAACCAGGTCGAGATTCTTCGGTAATAGTGTTCAAGTCACAAGGTCCTGTCTTCCATTTTCAATAAATGTTAGATAGAGACGACTCTTTCTGGTAAACCAAAGAGAATTCGCTCTAACTTTGTTACTATTTCCCATCATCGATGCTTTTATAATAATAATAATAATTATTATTATTATTAATATTATTATTATCATTATGATTACTATTGTTATTATCATTATTCTTCCTACTATTGCTGTTGTTGGGAATAGTAGTAGTAGTAGGGAATCGTAGTAGTAGTAGTAATAGTAGTAGTACTAGTAGTAGTGGTGGTGGTGGTGGTGGTAGTAGTCGTAGTAGTAGTAGTAGTAGGAGTAGTAGTAGTATTCGGGACGCCTTTATTTTTTGAATATGTGCTAAATAACGGACTTTCTGGGAAGACATCATCATGAAATTGAAAATCGTTGAAAGAAACAAAAAGACAACACCTTCAATTCCATCACACTGCAAGAAATCTCCAATGACGCAATCTGGTTCAGCCTTTTGACATCTCAGTTGATAAAAGCTGTCCAGTCGTTCTATTCTTAGAGAGAGAGAGAGAGAGAGAGAGAGAGAGAGAGAGAGAGAGAGAGAGAGAGAGAGAGAGAGAGAGAGAGAGAGAATCTCTTCAAGTATAACAGACAAGCAAAAAGATGTTTTTCCATGTGGGCCTTGTTCTCTTAGGTAATAGGAAAACCAATATACAAATACTATTTCACAGCTTGCAGTGAGAGAGAGAGAGAGAGAGAGACAGAGCAGGGGAGAGCGAGAAAGACAGACACAGACAGACACACAGACAGAGAGAATATCAAGAACTAATGTGAAAACAGCTATCATGCTTTATGAAACAAACTTCATCCCTAGTGATTATTAGCAGAACGAGGAACTCTCTCTCTCTCTCTCTCTCTCTCTCTCTCTCTCTCTCTCTCTCTCTCTCTCTCTCTCTGTGTGTGTGTGTGTGTGTGTGTGTGTGTGTGTGTGTGTGTGTGTGTGTCCGATCCCTCCTTTTCTCATTACCCTCTTTCTTTAGTTCCACACCAATCTCCAAGATCACCACCATCCTTAGGGCCAAACGTGGCAACACCGTAATCATCCTGTCCAACGGTCCAATCAACGTTCGTCACATCGATGACACGCGGCGTGGAGAAAGGGACAGCAGGATGGTGGTGGGTGATGCCAAGAGAGGAGGGAGACAGAGCACTGCTGACGACAGTTGAATCCAACTCTCCAGCCTCCTGTGGTGGGTGACGGAGGGGAAAACGGGTCCAACAAACAGGCTGGAAGTGGCTCATCACATTGGCGGTGGTGTTCTCTATGTGTGTGTGTGTGTGTGTGTGTGTGTGTGTGTGTGTGTGTGTGTGTGTGTGTGTGTGTTGTGTGTGTGTGTGTGTGTGTGTGTGTGTGTGTGTGTGTGTGTGTGTGCGTGTGCGTACGCACGTGCGTGCGTGTGTGTATGTGCGTGCATGCGTGTGTGTGTGCATGCGTGTGTGTGTGTGTGTGTGTGTGTGTGTGTGTGTGTGTGTGTGTGTGTGTGTGTGTGTGTGCGTGTGTGTGAGTGTGTGTGTGTGTGCGCGTGTGTGTGTGTGTGCGCGCGCGCGGAGCTCGTGCACGCGGGCGACCGAACGTGTACGTGTATTCGTGTGCGTGTGTGTGTGTGTGTGTGTGTGTGTGTGTGTGTGTGTGTGTGTGTGTGTGTGTGTGTTCTTCTGTTTGTGTGTTTGTGTGTGTGTGTTCTTCTGTTTGTGTGTTTGTATGTGCGTACATCTGTGTATGCACATAGCAATGTGTGTGCGTGTGTGTGTGTGTGTGTGTGTGTGTGTGTGTGTGTGTGTGTGTGTGTGTGTGTGTGCGCGTGCTTATGCGTGTGTGTGTTTGCGCGCGTGTACGTGTGTGTGTGTGTGTGTGTGTGTGTGTGTGTGTGTGTGTGTGTGCGTGCGTGCGTGTGTGTGCGTCTTTGTGCAAAACGCAGTGTGTGTGTGGTGTGGTGTGTATATGCGTGCGTGCGTGTATGCGGTCGTGTCGTGCGTGTGCGTGTGTGTGTGTGTGTGTGTGTGTGTGTGTGTGGTGTGTGTGTG
>JADBJO010000901.1:117500-127500 GCA_016801955.1 Conus betulinus | reverse complement strand
ACTCGTAATAGAATGAGACACGGGTGAATGTGAAGACATCGCAGGCAAACCTGTTAGGGCTGAAGTAGAGCGGAGGGATGATGCTCAGTTTGACAGGGTGCATCTCTTGAATAGCAGGTTCAACTGGCCTGTCATTGCCTGCTGCGCTTTGTTCGTGGACGAAGGGAAGATTCTTGAGGCCACAAGCAAATTCAAGGCCCGCGATGCATTTCATACAAATCGAAGACTTAAAAAAGAAAACATTTCCCCGCATCTAAAAAAAAAAAAAACCGAGCAGAAGGAAGGGCAGAACGAGCGACCATGGCCAGCAGACATCTCCTTTCTGAGGGGAAGAAGACAGTACAAACTGAAATGAAAGTGAGGAGCGGAGAAGGAAGGGGGAGGACGCGGAGGGGGGGGGGGGGGGGGGGGGGGGGGGGGGGCTCCAAGGGAATCACAACTGAGGGAGGCAAACCCAACTCGACGCCGGCGACATTTCACCAGTTGTCAAGAGAGGTTAGGTGCGAGATCTGTGGCGTACGAACGCTGAGTGGGGTGAACCGGTTGACACTGTAAACACTGTGCGCGCGCGGCAGAAGAAAAGGGAATAGGCATATGTGAATAGGAAAGACGGATTTAAATTCGAATGGCCATCGAAATGTTCGGACCGAAGTCAATACTGGTTGAACTGATAAAGATGAAAAGAAGTTATTATGTCGTAAAACATTTGTGGACAGAATGGCGTTTAGATATTTGACATGCGTTGTCGTATGATTCACTGACTGAGATTGACGTTGTCATTTGAAGTTTTTGATCACGGAAACATTTTAAGACTATAACCATATTAAAGACTGGAGGATAATTATTGGTCGTATGAATGAGTGGAGAGGAACATAGGCAGGAAGCAGAGTAAGTGTGCGTGCGTGCGTGTGCGTGCGTGCGTGCGCGTGTGTGTGTGTGTGTGTGTGTGTGTGTGTGTGTGTGTGTGAGCGCGCGCTCGCGCGCGCGCGGTGTGAAGTAAAAAGAAAATAGTGTGAATGAAAGCATGCTACATACCAACCTTTCTGAAGATGACAAAGAGTGTGATGTTTTTTGGGGTTTTTTTTCATTGGAATGCCCAACGTTCTTCTTGTGTAAAAATCAATGATAAAACATTTATTCCCTCTTTTTGTTAAAATTCGATTTCATACACCTTGGTGGGGCTTTGCAAAGGGCCTCAACCTGGTCCTATCTCCTGGTCATTCTGACACTCTAAACCGGCAGTGAACAAAACAAGAAAGACAATCAGGCACAGTAAAATACCTAATCTATACTACACTTTCAGCTTACCTTCACGAAATTAAGACATATTGCTGCAATTCTCTTTTATGTTTAACTTATAAGAGTGTTTCTGGTTTTGTTGGAAATGTCACGTGTGTTTGTACTCAAGTTCCGCTGAGGACTCTCCGCAGTATCGTTTCTTTGGTGTCAAAAATGGAACAGTGAAGTTGAAAAAAAAATGTGTTTTTTGATTGTTCCCTCGAATATGACGATGTGTATGTGATATTGCCAGGCGGCTTGAATAGGAGGATGTCTGGCATATGTCCACATAGTTTTGATGACAAGGATGTATATGATCACTTTGTTTACAATCGTTCTGTCTCTACCAATAGCATGAATGTCTGCAGACAATGCTCTGACTGATTATGGAAAATATTTGTTGAATATCTGATTGTGTGTATTCTGAGTGGCACGTGTTATAGATGGTGATGGTAAATATATGTACACATCAAAAAACAGGGAGTGGTGTCAATGATTTCTGTTCATGTCTTAGGAACTTTTTCCCCACTATCATGTCATCGTGTGGACTGCTAGCTTCAGAGAGAACACAATGAGATCTTTTGCCCATCTAATTTCATTTAAGATTTACTGAAAGAATAAACAAATGCTTTATACCTCGAAAAGGAGGACCAGTTCATTGAAACATTTGTGAGGAACAATGATTTAGAATTTATCTCAACTCAAAATCAATGCTGATGAAACATCGTTCGTATCTGATCACGTCACATTTTTTTTTTATTGATTATGGCTTACGTGGTAGTTGAGATATGTTTAACGATTGGATTAAAAACCAAAACTGAGTTATGAAAAAACAGAACTAATCTAACAAAGTGTAATAACAACAGTAACTGGTATGATACAGACTGAAATTTAGGCAGAATTAAAGCAAAGGACCGCTTTCTTTACCCAAAAGGGGGGGGGGGGGGGGGGGGGGATTTAAGGGAAAAAAATGAGAGAAAAAAGAGAAAAAAAATAGTAACACCCACTGTATTGTAAGAACAAAATACACACATCTGATAAACAGAAAAGAAAACCTGTATATAATGACTTGCCGTCAGACAGACTTGTCTCGTTAACAAACAATCTCTCTGCACAGAATATCTTTTAAAACGAAAATGTTCAAAACTCGTTTAACGAACGATGACTGGTTCAAAGTATCTTCAGATTTTCTGGGCGTAGAGACAACAACAAACGGCGTAACAATTTTGGCCAAAAATTCAATGATTTCGATGAACATAGAGATAAGTTCGTTGAAAGTGTCCAATATCAAGAGAATTTCTGCTTGCTGTAACGAAGTTAAAGGATGGAAAGTCTGCTGGACCAAATAAAAACCATTGGTGAGCAGTTACAGTATGATCGGGATCGATTTGCAGGATATTATTTGATAAAGTTGTGTTCCCAGACAACTGGACAAACTCTGCTGCTCATTCTTTGCTTAAGGAGTGTGACATTAATAATGCGAACAATCATAGAGGTACTCCATTGTGTGATGCGAATAGAAACATAACAACTGTTAATAACAGAGTAAACGAAATGGACAGAAGAACACAATCTGGGAGGAAACATCTATCAGAACTTTTTTTTTAATGGTTGTTTATTTCACTGTTAGTGGCATGTTTACATTCTTCGTGTTCATTCAGACACAAGTCTGTTTTCATCATAAATTGACAAATTGCATGTAGCCTTCATTGATTTTGAAGAGGCTTCTGATTCCATCTAAAGAAACTTACTACGGCCTTCATGCTGAAAAAGTAGCACAAGGGGCAAGATATGTAAGTATATCCACTAGAGGTCGCGGCGATGTAAAAGCCAGAATTAAAAATGGAAGTTGTGTAACAAATTATTTCATTTGCACTCGTGAAATAAGATAAGCAAACATCTGCTGACGTCTTCTGTTTCCTTTCATTGACGAGTTAGCATCAGAGGTGAAGAGGGGAGGGAGACATGATGCAATGTTTATCTTTGATTATTTTGAAATCTTCATACAGTTTCTGGCTGATGATGCGACTTTATTTTTCTAAACTGTTACAGGCTTAGTAGTCATCAACGTGTAGCTGTTGCTTTGCAGCTAAACATCAGCATGGATAAGAGTAGCACAGTATTCCGGAAAATGGGTCTACACCGGCCAAAAAAAAAAAGACGGATAAGTAATGGAATTATTATGCCTGTTCCGAATGCCTGCAAATACACGGAAATTAATCTTTCTATCGTGTTTTGTTGTTGCATGTCTTGACATCGCTAGCAGAGCAAATTACGTTTTATTAGCATTTAACCAAACGTATTTAAGTTGGAGTACAACCCTCACTCTCTATGTTTTAGTTATATGACTCACAGATACACTAAACTGTTCAGTATGGAACAGAGTTATGGGAACTTGACAACACGGCACTCCACTGCGAAAAAAGGTTGTATTTGTTTGGTATTAAAAGATTTTCATGTACAGAAATACAAACACACTTAACAGACCTGATGTATGGAGAATCAAACAAGTTTCCAGTTCACACAAACTCGGCTATAAACCGAGGTATGTTTTCGTTTCAAACTGACAGGAATGGACGAAAGTAGATTACCCTACGAGGTCTACAAAATACTTTTAGAATTGGATATGCGTGGCAAGAGAAACTGGGGCTAATATGTTCGCTGTAAACTGTGTATGCGTACAACAGCCGGATCTGAATAAATAAATAAAAACAATACCATACCAAAGAAATGTTAGGAACATTGATCCTTGGTTAGGAACATAGGGTAGGGTAGACAACGGCAATATTTCAAACCACGGGTTCTTCAAAGGCAAAGAACTTGTCGTAATTTTTCTGACGCGCGTAAAAAGACTAAGAAGTTCGGATCTTGTGAAGAGATATATACCAAGCAGTATGTCCACCCCTTATCAATATTTGATATTTTGCCGTTTCAATCGGCTGGTAAACGTCAAGACCTCAAATCAGCAAAAATTGTATCCATTCGAAAAAATACTAACTTCTTGTTTACTGTTTCCTAGTATATTTTTCGTTTGCTATGTTATATTTCTTATGTTTTTAACAATCTGTATCTTTACACCCCAAACAAACTGATGTGAATATGATATAAAATTATGAGCTTTCCTTTTTATTATCATTATTTGTTTTATTTTCAGTTCCATCTATTTATTCATTTTTTTGTCTATTTCATGTTTTAGTTTTGATTCACGTGAAGCTGATTAAACGCTATATTGAACTCTTACACTCCTTGTCCTTATCAGAGCCAAAGATTTAATACGATTAAAACTTGAAATGTGTGTGTGTGTGTGTGTGTGTGTGTGTGTGCGTGTGTGCGTGCGTGCGTGCGTGCGTGCGTGCGTGCGTGCGTGCGTGCGTGCGTGCGTGTGTGTGTGTGTGTGTGTGTGCGTGCGCGCGCGCGCGCGCGCGTCAAAGCAAAATTTTAGCGTGATGTGATCGCTCGTAATACAAGACACGATGTGATGGAGGGTTGGCATCATCCATTCAATTTTCAAACTTCGTGGACGCATTCCCTTTTCGTTTGTTGTTGTGGTTGTTTCCAGCCAATGCTTTTCATTTGAATAAGAATGAAGATGGGAAAACTAAGTGTTTATTTACTGTTTTACGTGATGGGGGGGAATAGGAGGAACAGAGAGAGATAGGGGAAGGGAGGTAATGAGGGAGGGGGACAGAGAGAGAGAACAGACAGACAGAAAGACAGACAGATAGACAGACAGACAGATACAGACAAAGAGAGAGTTTGTTCATGCTGAAGCCATTACCTCTTATGAAGGGCAAGGGATATAAGGGTGCAGAAGGGTTAAGGCATGGTGGGTGGAGGGCTGAAGGAAATTCTTGACAGTATTTTCATAACATTATAATAACATTGTAGATAAAACGCTTGTTTTGTAATATTAGATACAGCGTACCTCGAGAATAGCATCACGTATCGGCTAGAACGTCTTTCACAGGGAAATTGATTAATTTCTTACGGCGGTTCTTTTCATACTTTCATGCCAAAAGCAAGCTCAGTGGAGGCTGGCTTGAGACTGTGCAGAACTTCAAAGATATCGACGGCTTTCTTCCTGGAGAAAAAAACGTTAGGAAACAAAATGATCTAATCTTCTTTAACCATAACGGTAAATTGGAAAAAAAAAAAAAAAAAATCAGTTTCAATAGAATGTCTGGAGCAATAATATTGTTGAGCAATCTCAGTGACACCCAGTCTTAAATTGCCATGACTATTTAAAAGATTAGTAAGATATACACATATGTATTAGTTTTCAGGTAGAATATCAAACTTTCGACACAAATCACACATGAAATTCCCCCTGGTATGATACTTTAATTGCTGCCAACTATACAGAAAAAAGCCTAGTTTCTTTTGTAATGCGAGCCAAAATTGAATCCAACAACCCCTCCGAGCAACCCTCACTAATTCATTCTTATTTACTTTTATCGAAGAATGAATATAGTTTACAACAGTTTTAATGTATACTGATTTCTTCTCTCTTAGTGCCCCCCCCCCCCCCCCCCCCCCCCCCCCATCCTTTCTGACAAGGAAACCCACCCCCACACACACACACACACACACACACACACACACACACTGACTGACTGACTGAAACCATTTACTGTAAGATTAACATATTGTTGTACTGACTGCACACACACGCACGCACCACGCACGTAGGCACACACACACACACACACACACACACACACACACACACACACACACACACACACACACACACACATACACACGCGCGCGCGCGCGCGCAAACATATCAGCATACTCGTTTTACCTAAGTTCTAATTGAAAAGAGATGTATGCTGCGTGATGCTCATTATTCATTTGTGTCTGTAATCGAGTTATGTTTATCACCAGCAAATCTGCAATATCTGTCTTAGTTAATAAGAATATTACAACATTGAACCATCTCTGCTATTTCTGTCCAGTCCACTTCATTACAAAATAATAAACAACCACTGAAACAAGAAAGGACAAGAGACATCTTGTTTAAACTAGGTTTTCTTATGTAACTAAACTAAAAACGTAAAAACTTCCATACCAAAATAAGCCATAATTGATGGCTTCCAATACAATTAAAAGCGTTTTTTTTTTCTTTCAAAATCAGTGACAGCAACATTATAATTATACCATCGGAAAAAGCGTTCTATAATGAGATTCATTATATGAATACACGATCATTGGCAGAAATATTTTCAAAATGATCTTCGATTGATTTTGTTTTAAATTGTTGTACAAAAAAAAAGATCACGCAGTGTGTTATCTCCATAATTACAAGAAGCATTTGTATCACACACACACACACACACACACACACACACACACAAAAAATAATAATAATATATATATTGTGTGTGTGTGTGTGTGTGTGTGTGTGTGTGTGTGTGTGTGTGTGTGTGTGTGTGTGTGTGTGTGTAAAGAGGTCGACATTAGCTTTTTCAGGTATCTAAAAAGTTACTATAATGAGTGTATTGACAGCTTTGCAAACGAAGGAGTCAAAAAAAATCTAAGTTTTCAGTTTTTCCCCATAGGCATGTCATTTGGTCTGCGAGGTTTCCAGTTTTAATCAATGTTCATAATAGCATCACTTCTCTTTACATAGAGGTCGTTTGACAGAACTTGGCTCGTTCAAACTTGTACCGATTTTCAGTGTTAAGCGTTTTAAATATTTCCTTGCCAATTTTGTTTCTTTCTCTGCATTCTTTAGAACAGTATATTTAGTAGATTATTTCAACTTCTTTTTTCAAAAAGTCCCCAGTTTTTAATGTATCCACTAAAAACTGTCAATCCACAATGACAGTCAACGTTCTTCAAATTATTGGCACAAAATTTGGATGCAATATATAAATTGTGTGTGTGTATTTGTGTGTGTACGTGCGTGCATGCATGTGTGTGTGTGTGTGTGTGTGTGTGTGTGTGTGTGTGTGTGTGTGTGTGTGTGTGTGTGTGTGTGTGTGTGTGAGTGTGAGAGAGGGGGTGGGGGGCAGAGAGAGAGAGAGAGAGAGAGAGAGAGAGAGAGAGAGAGAGAGAGAGAGAGAGATTAAAAGAAAACAGAGATTGACCAATATTACAGCAAACACTGCAATGAATGGAAACAGATCAACGTTGTCAGAACTGGCGTTTATAGAGCACAAACAGAAAACTAAACAAGATGAAAGCCCTCCCACCCCACCCCACCCCCACCCCCGCCCCCCTCCCCACAGCTCCCTCCTTCAACACGTACAGTTTTACACAGCAGCCAGCCTAAACATCATGAAGAAGAAAGGCCAGAGAACCGTATGGACCAGTGCACAAAGGATGGCACTGACTGACAAATGGTTGCCATTGTCACAACTCAAACAACTTGCGTAAGAAACAAAGTCAACGAGAACAAACGACTCGACACAAAAGTCAAAGCAGCACACCACACCCCCAGACCAAAGACGAGACAGATTGATCACAGTATTGTCAGGGAGAGGCTAACAGAACGAAGTGATGTGTAAACCCAGTAAAAGCCCTGAACGAGGGATCAGAGTGGGCGAATAATCGTTATGGGGGAGTGTTACTTCACAGATAGTTGTTACAAGTTTCTCCATGAAAGAGCGTTTCTGCACTTTGAACTTGAAAAAATATGCACATTCTTTTATATACTAATACTGGTTTTTGATTTCTGTATATAAGTTGACAGATGTGCTGAGAGAAACAAAATGATTATAAACCTTTACCCACCCAGCGAAACAGTAAAGAACAAACTAGAATGGCAGTCGGGATAGTGCAAGTGTTCACCACAGTCAAACAGGTATTGGATCCGTCCTGTGACCAGGATCCGTATCAGGAATCCGCACGCAAGTTGAAGAACTACGACCCTGGGCTACATTTCATCTTCCCATCGAATTTCTTGGCTTGAAATCCCCTGGGCTGGAGTCTGATTAAAATCTTCCTGTAATCAGTTTGTATTCTTTGTTCGTGGGTATCTAACATTGTCTGCGGTTCAAGGGCCTCATTCCATTTTCTTGCCGATCTCTCTCGCTTTTAAGACAGACAAAGAAGCCAACTGAAATATAGATGCGGATTAATTCGTACCCTCCACAGCTGATTTTGACTGTAACAAGTTTTCAACCGATGACCATGGCGAACGCCCAGTCATAGGCCATCTTGATTCTATAGCTACTTCTCTTTATGACGTGACATCAATGCCAGAAAGCAGGAAAATGACTAATATTGCTTTAGTAATACATCCATCTAAAGTATGACTATTTTTTCCAACACCAAAAATATGTGTTTCCACAAAGACAGGTTCTATACGGACCTTTGGGACGAGCGGTCTTCCACGCCAAGTCACACAGATACTCACAGAAGAAAGATGATTAGGGACTTCCACGCCAAGTCAGACAGATACTCACCGAAGAAAGATGGTAGGGACTAACTGCAAGCTTGCAATGACCCGCCTCGAGTTACTGTCAAGACACGTGACAAACGTTATGCCGCGTGCCGATCACTCACACAAGCCGGGTGTGTTCAGCCGGCACCGCAATTTTGCCATTTCTGAAATTTTCCCCCAAATAGGATGGAGTTTCGTTTCAGGTTACGCAAGTGTAGTACACAATAGGAAAGATTGATGTAACCCACAGCCAATGACCCATTTCTTTTAATACCATTTGACAATAAAAACAATGATATACTGTACACAGAGAGAGAGACAGACACACACACACACACACACACACACACACACACACACACACACACACACACACACACACGACAGACTGAGAGACAGAGAATATTAAATCATCTTCCATATCCTGCTCTCTCTCTCTCTCACACACACCACACACACACACACACACACACACACACACACACACACACACACACACACACACACACACACACACGCCACACACACACACATTACACACACACATCATGTTGTTTCACACCCACACCTTACGGCATGTTGTTTCAACCTCACGGCAGAACTGCTGCTTGTGAACTGACTACAGAGACAGCAACTACAAAGAAAACGGGACACGCCTCCGCCTGTAGTTGAAGGCATGAAGAAGCAGAGCTTTACTGAACGGCCATCTGACTAAAGCATGTACTCAGTAGCCATCATTCTGCATTAGTCACATCAAGGCAGAGGAAAGGGAGAAACAAAACATGGCGCTGAACTGAGAAGAACTCGGAGCGATGCATATGTAGTGAGTGAAAAGTACGCACCACCAGCGTTGGCTGAACGGCCGTATGAACAAATATACAACGGACAAAAGTAGGAAAAGGTCATGCTAACTGAAGGCGTCTCCGCCCATTGGGAACGCGAAACCTCACAGGCGATCAATGCAAGCAACACCCCACCCCAGCCTGCGGTCATGATGATTGCGAGGTAAAAGAAGGGTGGCGGTCTTCATCTTCTGCCCTGGCTCCTGACGGCTCTTTAGTCCACTGCACTGAAGGTCAAGTGACGTTTCAGCGCTAATTACCAACAAACGAAGTAACTGCCTTCACCCAGCTTGAGCAGCACTGAGAGAGAGAGAGAGAGAGGGGGGGGGGGGGGGCTGAGAGGGAGGAAAGGAGAGAGAAAATGAATGGAGGAAGAAAGAATAAAGAATAAAAACATAAGCCAGAGAGAGAGACAGAAGGGGGGGGGGGACATAGACAGACAGACAGAGAGAGAGAGGAGGGGGGGTGAGAGAAAGATGAATGGAGGAAG
>JADBJO010000901.1:110000-112500 GCA_016801955.1 Conus betulinus | reverse complement strand
ACGTCCAGCAGTCACAGTACCCCGCAAATCAATTGCCCAGTGGCGTGCCGACAATCGTTTACAATGCCGCTGCTATTGGCTGTGCTTAAACCAGTGCTTTTCTCTTGTTCTCGCTTCACGCACGTGCTCACGCACGCACGCGCGCGCGCGAACACACACGCACTGAAAGGTAGAAAAAAGATAGAGAGAAATAGAGAGAAAGAGGCGAACAGAAAGACAGACAGATGGATAGAAAGATAGACAGACAGAGACAGACAGATGGATAGAAAGACAGACAGACAGAGACAGACAGATGGATAGAAAGACAGACAGAGAGAGACAGAGAGACTGCATTGTGTTTAGACAGGCATGTTCTTGGTAGAGAAAGAGTGCGTCGTATTTAGATATGCATGCTAACATGCACCCACACACAAGAGCTCATATTTGCTTTTATTTATTTCTGTGTACACATACAAACAATCAAAAATGAATACACTGTCACCGACTTTACATGCAGCTCCACTGCGAGAAAGAGAGAGAGAGAGAGAGAGAGAGAGAGAGAGAGAGAGTCAGAGAGACAGACAGACAGACAGACAGACAGACAGAGAAAGACAGAGACGGAGACAGACAGACTGAGACAGAGTGAGACAGAGACAGAGAGACAGAGATACAGAGACAGACACAGAGGAGAGACAGAGAGAGACAGAGAGAGAGAGAGAGAGAGAGAGAGAGAGAGAGAGAGAGTGAGTGAGTGAGTGAGTGAGTGAGTGAGAGTGAGACAGAAAGAGAGGGCACCGAATTTAGACATGCATGCTAACATACAACCAAACACGAGGGTGTATATTTGCTTCCATTCATTTGTGTGTCCACAAACAAAAAAAAATGAATAAATTGTCGCGGACTTTGTATGCAGTTATGCTAGAGAGAGAGAGAGAGAGAGAGAGAGAGAGAGAGAGAGAGAGAGAGAGAGAGAGAGAGAGAGAGACAGACGAGACAGACAGAGACAGACAGACAGAGAGAGAGAGAGGGAGAGAGCATTGTACTTTGACAGTCACGCGAAAACACAAGCACGCATGTGCGTCGTATTTAATTTAATTCATTTTTCTGTGCACAAATTATATGAAAAATGTATATATCGTCACGGAGATTGTATGAAACTATGCGGTAGAGACAAAGAGGAGAGGGGACAAAGAACGAGAGAGAGAGAGAGAGAGAGAGAGAGAGAGAGAGAGAGAGAGAGAGAGAGAGAGAGAGATACATTGTCACGGAGTTTGCACGCAACTATGCGGCAGAGAGAGAGAGAGAGAGAGAGAGAGAGAGAGAGAGAGAGAGAGAGAGAGAGAGAGAGAGAAAGAGAGAGAGAGAGAGAGAGAGAGGAGAGGGGGGGGAAGGGGGAAAGACAAAGATTTGAGAATGGGGATATGCACAAAGTAATGTTCCAAGATACATTTTCTTTAGGAGAGATTAACTAATAGAGATTACCTACTTAACCGAACACAGAGAATCGACACTTACCAGCTGCCAAGCGGCGAAGTGTGTTTGGCATCGCTTACTCCTGGCCGATTGTCGTGAGTTCGACTCCCGTCAGAGCCATTTATTTGTAAGATTTCCTTGCCCCGAGCGGCTTCTTCCTCGGAGTTTGTCTTGGCCCCACTTGGGAAGACTGGGTCCACACAGTCGAGTTTAATCCACCTAATGGATGCGTCTCTCAGACGTTCGCTGAAACTTTCTGACCTACACTGCAAGTGTCTGTATCTCTGGGACCCGGTTGATGCCCGGACATAGTAAACGTAAGCGTAGAGTACAATCCTGTCACGCACTCTCATTTCGGTATTGACATCCGTAGCATCAACATTATCATCTTCAGCATATAAAAAGATCTCAAAAATTTGTGGCCCTCCATGACCTCTTATGGTGCACTCAATTTCGATTTCCTTTCCACGTCTTATGCCCACGGTTAGATTCCGTCGGTGTTGCTAACACAGACAAATTCCTGAAGACTGGTGGATCGTGGTGGCGCCCAACCGAGAGAGAGCTCATTCACGCTGCTCCGCGCGACTAAGCAAATAATTGCCCTCAGTAAGGGATTTAGTGTGTAGTGTCTTTCGTACGTTGGATTAAACCCCACCACCAAAGGGACTCGGCAGCGGTGCAGCGCATCCTCAAGTGAGTTATCTAATGACGTCTTGACATTTACTGCTCCTTGTGGATTGCCGGTGCTGGACAATTCAAGCTGTGACGGCCAAAAAGGAAAGAAAAAAATTCGACGTTTAAACCCTCTTTACAAATACGAGCAATTTGTTTCACTATTTCTTCATTTGCCGATGTCATTCATAGTATGAATATGAATTAAAGGATGTCTAAAATATTTGGAGGAAGCATATATTGAATACGGATGTCTCAAATAGGGAGGGAGAGAGGGGGCAAACAGGCAGGTAGATAGAACGAAATAGAAGGGGAACTAACGGAAAGAGAGAGAGAGAGAGAGAGAGAGAGAGAGAGAGAGAGAGAGAGAGAGAGA
>JADBJO010000901.1:97500-105000 GCA_016801955.1 Conus betulinus | reverse complement strand
GACTTGGCGAAGATTTGAACTTAAAAAAGGGGGTGGGGTGAAGATGAAGAAAATGGGAACATAATATTAAGAAAATATATTATGAATATGAAAACCCTTCATTAGCTGCATGAGGGAGCCATCGTAATCCCTCCTGAAGGCAGTATTTGTATTGCCTGCTCCTAGGCCTTTCGTCCACTGGATCGGACTCATCAGGAAGACACGGCTGATTGTGTCTGTGCACTGGATCGGACTCAAACAGGAAGACACGGCTGATTGTGTCTGTGCTCTCTGTGGTGTTTCTCACCACCAGTCCGTAAGGGTGGTTTTCTCACCAAAGGGTTAAGAAAAACCAAAAGAACTTAGGAATACGTGCAAGGAAATTAAGACATTTGGCAGTTTCACGGTCCAGCGTCTGTGGTGTGAGATTTTTTTTAAGGACCAAGCTTTCTTCTGAAAACAAACAAACAGCAAATAAAACTACCTTAATCTACCAGTTCCTTCGTGTGTGATGATGAAAAAAAAATCTCGTGTCGAAGTTTTCCAGTCTCGGTCGGCGCTAGCGCACAGCCAGTAAACGACCACATATAACGAACGCTGAAAAGTCACAGCCACAACAGGTGTCTTACCATCAGCCGTACAGCCAAGCTCTCCGCTACATAAAGACGTCACCAATCAATACTCCACAAAAAGGACACGGGCGAAGAGTTCGGGTCGCCTCCCGTGTGAGCACTGGAGTATTATGAACTGAAGAGGATGAGGGGTGAGGGGAAGGGGAAGGGGGGGGGCAAGGGCGGCGGCGAGGGGGGGGGGGGGGGGGGGGGGGGGAGGAGATGGGAGGGCGAATAGTGAAAGGATGGGAGAGGGTGAAGCTTGGTGCGCTCGCTCCACGTTTCTCCTATTATAGCTGGTTCTGTTGCAAACAAGCGATGACTGCACTGACGGCACAGTCTCCAGGCTCTGGAGGCTGAAGCTGTTTAGCGTCTTTAATTTGGAAGTCCCATGACCACACTGTTAATCGCCCTCATTTGCAACATCGTCCGTACCCACTGTTTCAGTAGTGGTGCCCGGTTAGAGCCGTGGTAACAGCACGGAGCTCACAGATACAAAGTGTACCAGCTGCCTTCCCATTGGCCTCCGACACAAGAATTCCATCCTAATGTGTTGCCGTTGTTCCTCCCCCTAAGGAGGTTTTCTGTTCCACATCGAACCGATTTTTACGCAACCTGATGAAGAGGCGGAAATGTGTTCGAAGGAAGGAGCCATGAAAGTTTGAATCGAATGCAAACGAAAGGGCGCATATGGTTGGGGTTTTTTTTTTTTTTTCAACTTTTTCAAACATACGTAACGAAATAGCATTGTTTTCCTGTTGTTTTCTTGTTGTTGTTGTTGCTGTTGTTGTTGTTGTGTTGTGTGTGTGTGTGTGTGTGTGTGTGTGTGTGTGTGTGTGTGTGTGTGTGTGTGTGTGTGTGTGTGTGTGTGTGTGTGAGTGTGAGTGTGTGCATGTGTGTGTGTATGTGTGTGCGTGAGTGAGTGTGTATGTGTATGTGTGTGTGAGAGGGAGAGAGAGAGAGAGAGAGAAAGAGAGAGAGAGAGAGTGTGTGTGTGTCTGTCTGTCTGTCTGTCTGTCTGCCTCTGTGTGTGTGTGTGTGTGTGTGTGTGTGTGTGTGTGTGTGTGTGTGTGTGTGTGTGTGTGTGTGTGAGAGAGAGAGACAAAGAGAGTGAGTGAGTGTGTACGTGTGTGAGAGACACTTTGACACTTTGATATTTTATTGTCATTACCAAAGAGGTCTTTTGACAAGGGGGGAGGTAACAGAACAAACAAAAATTTCCCTCTTCCTTTCCTGCAAAAAAATAGTACACTTTCATTCCTAGTGTGTATCAAATCCAAAGTTAACAAAAACAAAAAAAAATCGTAACATTTCGTTATGTCCTCACTTCACGCACAGGAGTAATGCAGTAAGGTTAAAAAACAAACAAACAAACAAACAAAAAACTTTAAGACTGACTCGACCATCCACTCAATCAAATAATAACATTGTATTTTACCGATCTCTTCAACATGAAAAGAAAAAAAAAGACTGACTCGACCATGTGTGTGAGAGAGAGAGAGAGAGAGAGAGAGAGAGAGAGAGAGAGAGAGAGAGAGAGAAGAGAGAGAGAGAGAGAGAGAGTGAGAGTGTGTGTGTGTGTGTGTGTGTGTGTGTGTGTGTGTGTGTGTGTGTGTGTGTGTGTACATTTTCGTTAATTTCTTGAGAAATACTACCAGGACATCACTGACACTGATCAGGCTGATCAGGTGCATCGACCTTCACACATCTGATGCAGATTCGGTTCCCAAACCGGACCCGTCGAACCTACCAACATTGGTAAATGGGACGTGGGTGGAAAAAAAGTGAGTCATCCACTCGCCGCCCTGTCCTCAACCAAGCTAGAAGCTTGCAAACAGCCACAGACGTGTAGCTGAGAGAGTTTGTGGAGACCCGTACTCTCTGAAAGCCCTTTATGACAGTCTGTTGTGTTAGATTGTGCTCCCCGCCCCCCCCCCCCCCCCCCAAACTCCCCCCCCCCCCCCCCCCCCCCCTCCTCCTCCATTCTCACTTTTCTGGACGATTGTCTCTGTCTGCCTTACACATAGATTTGTGGCTGTGGATATTGAGCATTAAAATGACAACAAAAAAACAGTCGGCACCGATGTTGAGTGTGGTTGAAAATCTCCCAGTTGTTTACCGGCCTTCAATATGGTAAAACAAAAGCCAACAGAACTTCCAAAACACTAAGCCCACGCGATCCACATGGCAATAAGTAAACAAATAAATAAAATGATAAATAAGATATGCAGCAAAGTGAGGGGGGGGGGGGGGGGGGGGGGGGGGGGGGGGGGAAAAAAATTACAACACTTTGTCAAGAGTCACTCGTCTGTTATGATAGTCAACACAGTGCTTTGAACTTAACGTCGTTCAATTTTTTTTTTTCGAAAACAAAAACACCTTTTTTTCAAAAATCTGTACTTGCTCTCTGAAGGTACGTGATA
Source organism: Conus betulinus (assembly GCA_016801955.1). NCBI lineage: Eukaryota > Metazoa > Mollusca > Gastropoda > Neogastropoda > Conidae > Conus > Conus betulinus. The sequence goes on along the minus strand of JADBJO010000901.1, from coordinate 101,987 downwards.
GCGTATCAAAAGTCTTGGCAATATTTCATTATATTTCCAGAGATTCCCTGATCTTCCCTGTATCCCGACTCCTCCCCCTCACGGGAATGAACTGCGTTAAAGACGAAAAATGTGCTGAAGACGTCACGACTGGGTTTTCCTGGAAATACCTGAGATGGACCTAAGAATTGTAGTCCCTGCTAAGCCGGAGGTACACCGCGAACAGCGACACCAGACCAACATTTGATTTTGATGAGTCTTAATCGCCGTTCCTTCACTGCAGTCTAAAACTGTATGTAACGTGTTTGAAACTGCCTTCCGCACGGTGCTAAAATAAAACAGAATTTCACTATGGCGACATTTTTGCTCAACGTGTTTTACTCCATTCGTTCTGGCGTTTTTCTAAACAAACAATTCCGTCGCAATTGCTCGAATCAGAATGACTTTTATATATATATATATATATATATATATATATATGTATGTGTATATATATATATATATATAAACAAAGCACTCCATCGCAATCTTACCTCTGTTATTACATTGCACGTGGTGTTGGCAGAGTCCTCCACGATGGCGCTGCGGTATTGGTCTCGGGATGTCCGTCACATGACGTCAGTCAAACATGAACCTGTTCTTCAATGTCCGGCACAACAGAAACAGCCACACGTTCTAAAATTGTTTTTCTTATAGTCAAGTAGTTGTCACGAAGTTTGCAGGTCTTGGATCTTTCACTGCGTTTCTTCCAAAGGCAACATCTTTAGAGCAAAAAATAATTTTTTTGAAAAAAAAAAAGAAATGTTTTCTAGTATTTCATCAATCTTACATTGAAATGATCACTCTACACACACACGCGCGCGCGTGAACAAACTGGAAAAGCAGACGACAGCGAAACAGTGGCCCCCCATGACTCAAACCTGTCACTGCACAGACTTTTCCTTGCTGCATCAACACTCGATGACTCCTCCACTGCAGCGCATATGTTATTCCAGCCTTAGCCAGGCCACAGTACGTGTGTGTCAACCAACAACACTGGCCCGCGCTTCCCGACCTCTTCTCCCAAGCAGACGACACCACCGCGACTCGGCACTTCACGCACGCGCTTATACGTTGTCGCCACCAAGGGTTTTTTTCCCTTCAGTCGTTTTGCGCATGCGCGCACGCGCTTCAGCAGCTTTTCTTGTTTCACTGCCGTCCCGTTCTCTGCGCGTGCCAACGTTGATATAAATAGCGGGATTAACTGACGTGCGTGTGCGTGCTACTCACGTGCGAGTGTTTAGGGTTTGACCAAGGTGATGGTGGTGGTTCGTTTTGTTGTTGTTGTTGTTGTTGTTGTTGTTGTTGTTGATGATGATGATGATGATAATGTCGAAATTACTTCAGTCATAATGTATGGTACTAGCCATGTATGTAAAAGGAATGGGAAGCGAACGGCATGGGAATTTATTGATGAGCGGTTGGCAGTAGAAAATTAATGGCATTTTGATACGCACTATTCAAGAGGGGAGCCAGAGGGTGGGCGGGGAGGGGGGGGGGGGGGGGGGGGGGTAGGGAGAGGGAGGGGAGAGAAAAGAAAGAAGCAGAGAGAAAACCACAGAGCGTGAAAAAATCGATTAGGGTTCTGGCTGCACAACCGTGCTCAAACATAAGAGGACGCGTTTAACTACAAATGTGTGTGTTCGCCTCTGTGTGTGTGTGTGTGTGTGTGTGTGTGTGTGTGTGTGTGTGTGTGCACGCGCGCGCGCGCGTTGTGGTGTTTTCCTGACCTCCAAAGTGTGTGTGTGTGTGTGTGTGTGTGTGTGTGTGTGTGTGTGTGTGTGTGTGTGTGTACATGTGTGTGTATACAAATGTGCTCTCTCTCTCTCTCTCTCTCTCTCTCTCTCTCTCTCTCTCTCTCTCTCTCTCTATCTATCTATCTATCTTTGTGTGTCTCTCTCATTTTGTCATCCTATGTTGATGTCCTTCCTACTCTTGTTCTTGAAGTGGGAGGGGGGGGGGGGGGGGGGGACGTGTATGGAATCGTTGTTTGCTGCTGAGTTGCGCATGTCTGGTGTCTTTCAGCTTTTTTTTTTTTAATTGCATTACTTGATTTTTTTGCGACTCTTCTTTCATTGTAGTTTGTTGTTTTTTTGATGTGGCAAGTTTTGATATGCTTCTCCTCCTCCTCCTCCTCCTCCTCCTCCTCCTCCTCCTCGTCTTCTTCTTCTTCTTCTTCTTCTTCCTTCTTCTTCTCTTCTTCTTCTCTATCCTTGTGTGTGTGTGTGTGTGTGTGTGTGCATATACAAATGTGCTCTCTCTCTCTCTCCTCTCTCTCTCTCTCTCTCTCTCTCTCTCTCTCTCTCTCTCTATCTATCTATCTATCTATCTATCTATCTATCTATGTGTCTCTTTATTCTGTGCCTCCAAGTCCCCACCCACGTTTCTCTTTGTGTCGCTCTCCATCCCTCCCACTCTCCCACGCTCTCTTCCTCTAGTTATATTGCATTCTGTTATTCTAACTGCTATGTATTCATTGTTGTTTATGAGTTTATATGCAGTTCTATGCAATGATTTCTTCCATGTATTTATTTTTTGAGAGCTGGTTGAAAAAAAAAAAAGCCACTGACTTGTGCTTATTCTTTTCCCGCATTAAACATTTCGTTTGTTCGTCGTTCGTTCGTTCGTCCTCTCTCTCTCGTACATGCTTAAGAACGATTCATTTACAATATTTAAAAAGAAAAAAAAAATATATATATATATATATTATCAGGTTCTACCTATTGCCATGTACGGTGCTAAAATATGGGGATTAGATAAAGCAGTTGCTCCTATTGAAAAGGTCTACTTATTTGCATTGAAGAACTTTTTAGGGTACAGCTTAAACCGCCGAATGATTTAGTGTACGGAAAGACAGGACGCCAGGACGTTGTTTGGTGTATTAGATATTGGCTTAATTTATTACGTATGGATGGAAAGAGACTGCCGGTGAAGGCTTACGAGATGTTGATGCGGCTAGACTCATGTGGTAATATACATGGGTTTCAAGGATTCGAGAAACATTATTTCAGAGTGGATTTGGAATAGTATGGCTAAATCAAGGGGGTGAAAATGTCAATGCATTTCTGGATGAATTTCGCCAGAGGCTTATGATTGTCGATGGCAAAACTGGAGTGAACATCTCCAAGACAGTGACCGGTTTTCTTTATACAGAACTTTCAAATCATCCAGGAGCTGTGAAAGGTATCTTTTGATTGACATCGACAGACATATTAGATGTTATTTAACAAAATTTAGATTCGGAGTAACAGACATGGCAATACATCGGGACCGATAAAATCAGGTATCAACTAATTCTGTAGCATGCCTTTTGTGTGTAGAGATGCAATAGAAGATGAAGGGCATGTTTTGTTTTGTTGCCCTAGTCTCTGTGAGCTTCGGCGAGAATATATTCCAGGAAAAAGTTTATGCAAATCCATGTCTATTCAACGTAGCCTTACTGATGGCTAACAGTAGCAAAATCACACTGAAGAATGAATGCATGTATTTAAAAGGCGTGCAACTGCAGTTGAAGGATGTGAATGTTAATATTGAAACATGTGTCTGTTGTACCCTATGGTCAAAAGATGTCGGAATTTGTTATTATCATGTCGATGTATCCTTACTTTTTCTTGTTAAAGTGCCATTGTAAACAGTTTCCCCCTTCAGTAGGGGCTGCGGCCTAACCTGAATAAACCATTTTCCATTTCCGTTTCCATTTCCATTTCCATTTCTCTCTCTCTCTCTCTCTCTCTCTCTCTCTCTCTCTCTCTCTCTCTCTCTCTCTCTCTCTCTCTCTCTCTCTCTCTCTCCATCAAAGAAACGATCGCCTCACATAAGGCCAATGACGATGCATCGATTTGTGAAAAAGAGTGGCTGTATAACCTCACTGTGTTCGAGTCAAGGGAGTTACGGATCAACGATCTGTTTCTATCGTTCCACGGATCTGTTGTGCCCGCTGCTGTGCTGTGTTTATGCTGTGTTGCGTTGTGTCGTGTAGTGTCGTGTCGTGTTGCGTTGTATTGTATCGTGTTATGTCGCGTTATGCTGTGTTGCACTGCACTGTGTTGTGTTGTGTTGTGTTGTGTTGTGTTGTGTTGTGTTGTGTTGTGTTGTGTTGTGTTGTGTTGTGTTGTGTTGTGTTGTGTTGTGTTTGTGTTAAAACTCTGTGCTGTGTTGTGTTGTGCTGTGCAGTGCTGTGCTGTGTTGGGTTGGGTTGTTGTGTTGTGTTAAAACTCTGTCCTGTGCCGTGCTATGCTGTGCTGTGTTGTGCTGTGTTGTGTTGTGTTGTGCTATCGTGTTGTGCTGTGCTGCGCTGTGCGACGCTGTGTTGAGCTGTGCTGTATCGTGCTGTACTGTGCTATGCTGTGATGTGTTGTGCTGTGTCGTGCTGTACTGTGCTATGCTGTGTTGTCTTGTGCTGTGTCGTGCTGTACTGTGTTATGCTGTGTTGTATTGTGCTGTGTGTGTTGTGCTGCGCTGTGCTGTGC
>JADBJO010000901.1:82500-92500 GCA_016801955.1 Conus betulinus | reverse complement strand
CCCCCTCTTTATTACATCTCCTCCTCCCCCCCCCCCCCCCCCCCCCCCCCCCCCCCCCCCCCCCCCCCATCTCCCCCACTTAACGTGTTGAAGATGGACACCTCTAACGAAAAATGCCACCATATGCTTCCCACCTTTCCTCCCCAGCTCACCCATGGATTCACTGATCCAACCCTGACTCCGTGTTGTGTTGTGCAGGTACCATACGTTAACTGGTTCGCTGTTCTGGCTTGGATTTTCTACTGCGTTATACTGTAGTGTGAAGTAATGCAAAAATTTTACCATTACCTTTATCACCTCAGGAGGACACATACTATATGACACCATACTCGCTTCAAAAGGCCGTAAGTTCTGTCTTGACGTGAAAATAGATGTTAATATTGATTTTCTACAAAAAAAAGAAGAATTTTACGAGTGATAACTACTATTTTCACGTCGAAACAATTAATCTTCACGCGAACACCGTTATTTTCGCATGTAAACAACTAATTGTGTAGGTGATATGAACGACTTTCTATTGAAAACAGCTGTTCTTAGCAGCTACTTATTACGTGAAATAGCTGCTTATCAAGTGAGACTAGTTGCTTATCACGTGAAGAAAGCAAACAAACTTTTTCAGTTGATAGTTATCAAGCGAAATAGCTACTCCTCACGCGAAAAGAAGTTTCATGTTAGCTCCCTCAGCTTCTGGAAATCCTGTATCAGTTATTTCCTCCTTTCTGGTACTCTCTTTGAATCTACCCTCCACCCACCCACCCCCCATTCCCCTCCCTCTCGCCACTTTTTCATCTCATTGTTATTTCTATTTCTTGCAAAATATTGTCTTTCTTTACTGCCGTCAACTTTGTTCTGTCTTTAAAAACCATTCTCCCATCTTTTAATTTTGGAACTCTCACACTTATTTCTAATCACACTTTATGACACGCCAGCGTTTCTGTTGTTATCTGGCGATAAGGTGGTAAAAAAAAATAAAAAAAATGTGCACACTCTCCAAGGTGAAGATTAGTTGTCCGTTCTGCGGTGAGTTTTTTTCTTTTTTTTTTTTTTTCTCTTTTTTTTTTTTTCTTGTCCCTTTTGTTTTTTTTTAATGACTTCGTTTCCTTCTGTTTTTTTTCTTTGTTTTTCTGCTGAATCTTTTTCGTTATTTTCTAAAATCTAATGTATATAGATAGATAGATAGATAGATAGATAGATAGATAGATAGATAGATAGATATGGATATACAGATATAGATATAGATACATACATATACATATATATATATATATATATATATATATATATATATATATATATATATATATATACTGACTTGTTCTGGGTGTGACTTTTTCCTATGAGTTTGACAGTCCTGAAAACGCTATATGCGGTGAGCTGGGTCATGATCCATATCACCATACCTTTTTTTCAACCTGATTATTAACAGTTTTCTCGATATTGCATCCGCTGATTTCGGTGTAATCCGTGATTTTTCAACTGTTTTTTTTTTTTTTAATACAATTAGACGTTCTCACATGAAAATAAACACAGCGATTCTAATATTTTGTACTCACTGAAAACCAGAATAGCAGTTCTGATCTGTTGTACTCACCTGAAAAAAAAAAGATAGCAATTCTGATCTTTTGAACTCACCTGAAAATAAAGATAGCAATTCTAATCTTTTCTAATCTTTTGAGCTCACTTCAAAAGAAAGATAACAATTCTGATCTTTTACTGCTAGAATGCTCCCATAAGTATACCGTTCACTGCATTATCGTTCGTTATCACAGCAGGGCGAGAAAGTCGCCACAGACAGGGAGATCGTGTTGCGATTAGTCATACGACCTGAGAATGTTATCGAACAGCCTACCTACGCCTGTCAGCGTGCCAGTACATCATTGATATTTATCCAGTTACGTGTGGGAGTCATCTGGTACCATGTAAAACCTCTGGGTGCAGTGTGTACGTGTCCTTGTTTTTGTCCTTGCGGATTTATTTCCAGAACCTTCTGTTGGAGAGGTAAGGCTGGATGAATAAATGAACACAATGCTATTCATTGCAAGGCAGTTCATAACAGCACGTTAGAAATACAACAACAACAATAAAGGATACCACAATAAATCGCGCAACCAAATATGACGCAATGTAATACAAAGTAGTAAAATTCAGTCAAATATAAACTTTATCACCAACAAAATCACTATTTATTTTTTTTTAAATCAATACATCATAAAAAGTCTACAACACAAATACTGTGCAGGACAATACAACGACATATAGTAGAATACAGTACGCCGCCACACAACACTCTGAAAACTGACCTGAACAACAACCACTTTCACTGGTAATCTCCCCCTTTCTGCCATACTCTGGATATCAACCCATTGTCAACTGTAATCAATGTGGTGTTTTCTTTCTGTCCATGTGACATGAACTTGCTGAGTTTACCTTCCTTCCTTCACTCTTCTTGTGTGGTTTTAAAAGTACTTCAAGTGTCTCGCACGCTCATGAGATTTCATGTGCTCCATATGCTTGATTTCCATTGCATTCTTCCCAGCATAGTCAAGAAATGAAGAAGTGAAGAATGCAATCAAAAGCTGGATCGAGTGTCTGAGTGATGACATTACAAACCCCCGCAACAACAACATGAAGGCAACTTGTAAGACTGTCATAGACTTGAACGAACAGACGCAAAGTGAAGACAGCACCATTCACGACAAAGACGGCGAATCTGTCATAACGAAGGAAGACATCATGAAAAGGTGGACTGAATATTGTTCTGAACCCCACCACAAACAGAGCAAAGGAGATTCAAGTGCGCTAGCAGAATCAGATTCATCAAATGAGGACGATTTTCCAATACCCCGTGAAGATGTCGTAGCAACAGTGAGGTCACAGCAGGCATTGAAACATCCATGCTGAACTCTTGAAACGCAGCAGAGAGGCAGACATTGATATCCTAACTGCCATCTGCTTCAGAATCCACGCCATGAAGTCATTCACGAACCACCACCTTCCCGAGAAAGGACATCTCCAACACTGCCAGAACTGCTACCATATCTGTTTGATCAACCAAACCAGTAAAGTAATACTCAAAGTTATTCTGAATTGATGATAACCGCATGCAGATACTATCATTCCTGAAGAAATTTCTGGCATACGCAAATGCGGAACTATAATCGAAGAGGTCTTTAACCCACGTTCTTTTTTTCTTTTTTTTTTTTTTTTTTTTTTTTTTTTGCGAAAAGCACACCCGAACACCAAATATCAACAAAATATGGAAATCAGCGCAAAGAAGGCCACGCGGATGGTTACCACACCATCGCTATCAGTATGGATAGAACTGTTCTGGGAACAATGCTAGCAACTGTTCAACCCTTCATTAAACTAAGATCCATCATTAGCGACGAAAGATCGAAACCAGAAAACTCTCAAGGGCAAAAAAGGCAACATAACGCTATCCAGACAGACACCTTTGAAGGCAGGGCCGGATCACTTACATGAGTGTAGAGGTGGTGGTGGGGTGGGGTGGTAGGTACAAATGGGGACAGGGAATCGGTGTCTGGGGATCCTACCCAGCGGTGCTACAGGAGCCAACGCGCCAGAAATGCCATTTAGCCCATCTGATAGGAGGAGGGGGGTAGGTCTAAAAGCCATCCTCGTCTATTGCCCATTCCTTTCCCCTCGTCTGGCACTGAAACAACAATATCGTGATGAAACACAAGATCTGGCTTCTGAATGCATTGGTGTTATTAATTTCATCTTTTTTTTTATGCGACATACTATCAAAGACCAATCTTCAATGAACACATGCGTCAGATCACCAAGTGGCATACTAGGCCGTATAAAGCTTTACGGATACCAGTGACGGAAAGAAAAAAACTATGTAGGTCTGGACATATACTTAGGCAATGACCTTGCTTATGCAATCCTCTAGGGAATTGTAAAGTGGGTAGAGAGAAAGGGGGAGGGGGGAGGGACTAAAAAGGGGGAAAAATGGACAGATGAGACTGCAGAATGGACAAGGAACTCGCTTGCAAAGGCCTGGCCCTGACACACTACTGACAAGCGTTGGAGGAACCTGATGTATAGTTCTCCCGTGCGGCGTCCTGGTGTGTATTCATGGAGTCAATAATAGAATAAGAAGAAAGAAGAAGAAGAGAAGAAGAAGGAGAAGGAGAAGAAGAAAGAAGTAACAACGAAAGTGTGTGTTCATATCACTCATATATAATTTTCATGATTATTTTGAATTTGTGTGTTTGTAGCATTTGTATGTGGTCGATCTTGCTTTTTGTTATATTATGTCAAGGAATACGTCGTAATACGCCGAATGATTATTTTGGATATGGCTGCGCTCATGTTGTCTATTATCATTATCATTGTTGTCATCATTATTATTGTTTTTAGATTACTGTCATCATTGTTATTATTATGATTGTTGTTTTTACTATTATCATTGTTATTATTGTAATTATTCTAATTATTCTTATTGTTATTATTTTTACTATTATCATTGTTATCATAATAATTATTATCACGGTTGTTATTGTTGTTTTAATCACAACGCAATGGCCCTCAAACGGGCACAGAACTCTTCACTTGGTGTAACTCACTGCCGCCTTTCATAATACATCCCAGTTACCCTCTAGAATGAACGTGAATTTGGATCACGCTCACACTGGTACCCCTGAGGTCGAGAACACTTGACAGTCACGCATCGGTCATTTCTGCTGGACAGCATGGCACACCTGAACGCACAACGAAGATGGCCACGAAAGAACAGTCACAAACGGATAGGCCTCTGATGCTGATTAAAGCTAGGAGCCCCGTCTCTGACGCTTATCACGACACTATGCTGTATCTCAAGGACCAGTGTAGTAGAAGGACGTTAATCAACTGTTCGTCCGGTGACCACGATTATCACTGACATTCGTGGCTTGAAAAGTGACCGTGTTGTCAGTTCAGGAGGCAAATGACCATGGTTTGTTGACCTACGCGCGTATTGGACGTCACAATCTTTCTATGTGATGGTAACGTCCCCATCAGCGACAATCATTTGTCAAACAGCAGACCCTTTCCTTTGTTCGCTAACATATACAGTCGGAGAGGGGGCTGTCAGTGTTTGTCACAGCACGTACGAATCTCCCACAATCCCACGCAGCTGCAAAACGAAGGCGGGGCCTCCCAGTGTTATCGACATACGGTGAAATGTTCAGATTGAAGTCTTTCTCCTACAAAAGAAGTCCCATTGTATCTTTGTATAAAAAAAGCATCTTTTCATGTTATTGTATTTATATAACCAGTGGGTTGGTCCAGTCACGGAAAATCCGATTTCTCTTGCACAGTAGCAGACAATGCGATCTGTGGTCGATGTGTCAAGGTATTGATCTTGGATTGGCAACTGCTATCAAACCCTACTCAGCTCAGTTTTCAAGTCTTTAAAGAGGTTTACGTTTCAACGAAGTGGGATCTGATTGTATTAAGTCGTCGCGTAAATATGTAAGTGTGCTGCTTGTCTTTTTTAAGGTAAGATTTTTTTTTCAACTTGAAGACAGCCCTGTGTGACACTGTGTGTGTGTGTGTGCTGCCTCAAGAGAACGTGATCCCCGTCCACACAGTTAGTTATGGTTTGGATCGACTTACCCCGGTGTACGACAACACGGTCGAAGGTAGAGAGTATGACCGTCTTCCAACATACTGCGATTCAATAAAGGCGACTGTGGCTTCATTAAACCCGATTTTCGCGGACAATCCGTGATTTCCTCCACAAATTAGCGCTGTTCGTTTGTAACACTAGCCCATGTTAAGCCGAGTCGTATCGTTTGCGTAAGCTTTGTTTGGGCTGTTAGCACGTGAGCATGTGAACTCTGTGCTCGGGTCAAAACAGGTCAGCAGCAGCAGCAGCAGCAATAATAGTTTTTGCTGCAAGATATCCAGTAGCTGATAATGGTAGTGCGATGTACAACTGGAACACACACACATACATACATACACACACACGCACTCGCACCCACGCTTGCACACACACAAGCACACACACACACACACACACACACACACACACACACTGCGCATGCATCTCCACATACACGCAAATGCGCGCGCGTCACGCACAGACACAGACACAGACACACACACACACACACACACACACACACACACGGACAGACAGACAGACTGAGACGACACACACACACACACACACACACACACACACACACACACACACACACACACACACACACACACACACACACACACACACACACACGCTCGCGCGGACAGACAGACTGAGACGGACACACACACACACACACACACACACACACACACACACACACACACACACACGTTGTGCATGCATCTCCACATACACGCAAATGCGCATTGCGTCACGCGCGCGCGCACGCACACACACACACACACACACACACACACACACACACACACACACACGGACAGACTGAGACGGAGACACAGAGAGAGAGAGAGAGAGAGAGAGGGAGAGAGAGGCACACGCGCGCGCGCTGCCTGTATTGGGAAGGGAAATCATTCCTGTTCTTTTTAACTCTTTCCGTTAACCGTTCAGAAAGGTGAATCCCGTACAAATGGTTATTACAAACCATACGATACCATGACCTTTCCTGTTTTAATAATACGTGGGCTGTCTGTTTACTGCGTCTGCCTTGAGCAGTTATGTTTGTTGTGGGCCATACAGACCATATCAATATATAATGAACACATAAGAGCACGTGCGAATGTGTGCGACACTAGATTTTTTTTTTCAGTTTCAGTAAGCAGGAAAATTAGGCTGTTTCTAAACCCATGATCGTTTTAAACATTATTCATAAGCCTCCGCCGAAAAAACGTAGACAAACGAATCACAAACAAAGCAAAGCAACTGAACAGTAAAATCCACCAACATTCATTAGCCATATTTGCAAATTTTCGGTTTATTGTAAAAGCTTTATCAAGCAAAAAAAACAAGGGCCCACTCACAAAGCAAAGCAAGACGCGCTTCGACCTCTTAGGTCTTCTTCAGGAAAAATACACAACACTCAGGACAACGAAAATAAATGAACGAAAAATTCAACGCACATCTTACTCCGAATCGGATGAAGTTAAGTGATTACTCGTTCATTTTCGTTGTCCCGGGTGTTGGGTATAAAGCCTGAAGAAGACCTAAGAGGTCGAAACGCGTTGTGTTTTGTCTTGTGATTCCTCTGTCTGCGTTTTTCGGCGCAGCCCTTATGAATAATCTTTAAAATTTGTTTATATCTCTGCCTGCAAGGTCATCCTTACTTAGCACCAAGATCTAACCATAATTGTTGATCTGAACTGACATTCGGCATCATGAATTGTGTGTATCAGGAGGAGTATCTGGTGTCTGGAAGCGGGCATGGATGAGTTCCATCCTCTCCTGTCCAACAGAAGACCTCGAGGTACCAGACCTGGAACAAGGGACGCAGACACCTCTTCCCTTTATTGTTCCTTCGACAACCCCTGGTCTTCTGGCACATGATGAAGGTGTGTGTGTGAATGTATGTGTGTGTGTGTGTGTGTGTGTGTGTGTGTGTGTGTGTGTGTGTGTGTGTGTGTGTGCGTACGTGCGTGCGTGCGTGCGTACGCGCGCGCGCGCGCACAGCACGCGCGCGCGCGTGTGTGTGTGTGTGCAAAAGAGAGAGAGAGAGAGAGAGAGAGAGAGAGAGAGAGAGAGAGAGAGAGAATACAGCAGTCATGAAGTTTGTAAATGCAGTTGGACGGAGGTTTAGACTTGCGCTTGAGAAACTTTTTTTTCCTTTTCTTAGAGAATGTAATAAATAATAAACAGGAGATGTTTCATTTCGTTATACACTGCCCAAAATATATCGGTTCAGTTCAGTGGTTTATTTATCATCCATGTTAGTACTTTCAAATCCACATCTGATATATGCATATTCACATAAGTGAAATAGCCTACTGGCACACTAAACTGTTGATCTTTATGAAAATTTTGCAACCTGTGACTGCGAAATAACCATGGCAATTTCAGCAACATATGAACCAAATAAGACAGTATTCACATTATCAAAGTTTGTAATCTCAATACCTTTCTCCTGATAGAGCGAGGTCAACACGAGTATTCAAACAAAGATTATGTACACAAATGCTTTCTCTGCAGACGCAAGTCATACCATGAGAATATTTAGTGTTCCAAGTATTCAACCTCAATTTTTGAATTAATCTAACCACACACACACACACACACACACACACACACACACACACACACATATATATATATATATATATATATATATATATATATATATATATATATATATATATATGTATGTATGTATGTATGTATGTATATACATATATAAACTAAGCTTATGCATACATAGATGCATACATACATACATACATACATATAAATGTTAAGTTTTTTTTCTGGTAGTTAGGAAACATTGATTAATTTGATTTGTCCAGTTGATTCACCTTTGACTCTACCCGTAACTCCGTGGTAGTTTTAGTTATGCAGTCGTCGTAATTACCACAAACTTCACTTTGGTCACTACTAGGTGGACCGTGTGTTCGTTTCATAATGAATATACGTTGTTTTTTTATGCCACCAAGTGTGTGTGTGTGTGTGTGTGTGTGTGTGTGTGTGTGTGTGTGTGTGTGTGTGTGTGTGTTTTGTTATAGATCGTATTGTACTCACAGCAGATATCTCTGCATGAGAATCGGAAGCTTCTTCCACGGAGGAACGTGCCATCGAAGTAAAGCCGTCATCCGTGCTCGTTCTTTCTTCTCTATTCCATGTTTATTCTTCTGATATAGATACGAACCCAAATGTAATACTTTCCAACGCGATTTAACCGGTGACTGCGTCTTTGTTGTGTTGGTTTCTGTTACGTTACGTGCACTTTGCGCCTATTGTATAGGCGACTTTGCATGTGTGCGTATCTTGAGGTGTGTTAAGGTATTCTGCAAGACCGTGACTGAATGTGAGCAGTCAGACTTTAGGCTGAAATTAAGCTGAAAGAATATAGTATTGTAGTCTTGGCAGTAACGGTGGTGGTAGTAGAAGAAGCAACAACAGCAGCAGCAGCAAGTAGTGCTAGTAGCAGTAGTGGTATTAGTAGTTGTTGTACCAGTAGTAGTAGTAGTAGTAGCTATGCAGCAGCAGTAGTAGTGGTATTAGTAGTTGTTGTACCAGTAGTAGTATAGTAGTAGTAGTAGTAGTAGTAGTAGCTATGCAGCAGCAGCAGTAGTAGTAGCAGTTTTGTGGTCGTAGTAGTAGCAGTAGTAGTACCGTTAGTAGCAACAGCAACAGTAGCAGAAGCAGAAACTTAAGCAGTAGCACTAGCAGTAGAGGTAGTTGTAGCAGTAGCAGTAGCGAGAGCAGTAGTAGTAGTAGTAGTAGCAGTCGTAGTAGTAGAAGTAGTAGTAGTAGTAGTCGTGGTAGTAATAGTAGTAAACTGCAGCTGTGCAAAATCAAACATAATACCATTGGCTGCACGATTTTTTTGTATCACATTAAATATGCTTTCTCCTTTCAGTTATTGCCTGTTACTTTCTGTTTATGCATGTGCCAAATTAGCATCTTCGAGTGATAATAGAATACAAAAGTTGAAAGGCGTGAAAATCTGAGGAGTTTTTTTTCAATTTTTGTAGATAGACAGATAGACAGACAGACAGACAGATGGATGGATAGATACATAGATATACATAGATACATAGATGGATACATAGATATAGATGGATACATAGATATAGATGTACATATATGTAGTCATTTGTCAAACTATTTCATCTGCACACTTTTTTTTCTTCTCTCATCTCTCTCTCTCTCTCTCTCTCTCTCTCTCTCTCTCTCTCTCTCTCTCTCTCTCTCTCTCTCTCTCTCTCTCTCTCTCCCCTCCCTCTCTCTCACTCACATACACACACTCACACACACACACACACACACACCACACACACACACACACACACACACACACACACACACACACACACACACACACACACACACACA
>JADBJO010000901.1:62500-65000 GCA_016801955.1 Conus betulinus | reverse complement strand
ACGTCCTCTCTTTCCTCGTCATCGTCGCCAGGGGGGGCTCTGCTCATGAGGATGGGCGTTGTGGGGGGGGGGAGGGTGGGTGGGGGGGGGATAGGGAGGTCACTCAGGACCTATGAACGTGGTTCTCACTCATTTTTTGATTAATCAATCAATTAATCGACCAGTCAACCAACCAATCAATCAATCAATTAATCGATCAGCCAATCAATCAATCAATCAACAAATCGATTCATCAATCGATCAGTCATGTTCTACTCATTTCCTCGATCGATCAATCAATCCATTAATCACCCAGTCAATCGATCAATCAATATAAATAAGGGTTGATAAAGAACAATCAGTCAAGTTCTTACTGATGCCTTCGATCAATCAATCAAGCAATTAATCAACACTTCGATACATTAACCGATCACTAAGGGCTGATTAAGAACTAAAGAGTCAAGTTCCTATTCATTTCCTCGATCAGTCAATCTTATAATCACCCACTAACTCACTCTCTCGATATATCAATAAGGGCTGATAAAGAACCAATCAGACAAGTTCTCACACATTTCATCAATCGATTTCCTCGATCATTCACTCAATAACTCAACTAATCAGGAAAATCGATCAATCAATCTATCGATTAAGGGTTGATTAAGAACCAGTCAGTCAAATTCTAACTCATTTCCTCGATCGAAAAATCAATCCATCAATCACCCAGGCAGTCAGTCAATCATGCAATCAATTAATCAATCAATTATTAGTAGTAATAGCACCGTCATGAACATGACGACCACCACAAATACAATAACTACAATCTATAAGAATGAATTTTTTTAGTAGTAGTGGTAATAGTAGTAGCAGTAGTTGTTGTTGTTGTGTTGTTGCTTTTGTTGTAGTAGTAGTAGTAGCAGCAGCAGCAGTAGCAGCAGGAGGAGGATGGGGGGAATTAGTAGAAACAGTAACAGTAGAGATAGCAGCATCAAGAACGTGACCACCAAAACTACAATAACAATCTACAAAGACGACGTTGGTAAGTAGTAGTAGCAAAACGTAGAAGTAATAGTGGTAGTAGCAGCAGCAGCAGCAGCAACAGCATTAGCAGTAGTAAAGTTTTTGCTGTAGTAGTAGTAATAGCAGCAGCAGCAGCAGCAGTAGTAGTTGTTGTTGTTACTGTGGTGGTAGTAGTAGTAGTAGTAGTAGTAGTAGTAGTAGTAGTAGTAGCAGCAGCAGCAGCAGCAGTAGTAGTAGCAGCAGTAGTAGCAGTAGTCATTGTGGTAGGTGGTGGTGGTGGTGGTGGTGGTGGTGTGGTGGTAACACTATCATAAACGTGACTACCACAACAACCACAATAACAACAATCTACAAAGGTGACGTTATTTAGCTGTAGCAACAGCAGCAGCAGTAGCAATAGTAGTAGTAATAGCAGCAGCAGCAGCAGCAGTAGTGGTAGTAGTAGTAACAGATGATGAAAATAGCCACCCACAACAATTACGTTAGCAACACTCTACCAAGACGACGTTGCTTCCAGCATGTACGTCAAGTACAGCGCCAGCAAGAGATCAGAGGCCAACGAGGATGAATTCCCCTTCAGCATCAGAGTGCTCTCCTCTTGGGACCACACCCTCAGCCGGCCGGAGGGCGCTGCCCTCAGGGCTAAGGCCATCGTCACCCACACAAAGGTCAGGGTCATGTCGAGTTCTCAGTTATTGGTTAATTCTTTTATTCATTGATTTTGGTTTTGGTTTTTTTTTTTTTTCATCTCTTTGATTTCGTTCTCACAAGGGGGTACTTCTATACTTATGGGGAGGAGGGGGGGGGGGGGGGCTTGCAGCTTTGTACTTCTATGGGGGGGAAGGGGGGGGGGGGGGGGGGGGCTGCAGCTTTGTACTTCTATGGGGGGGGGGGGGGGGGGGGGCTTGCAGCTTTGTACTTCTAACTTGCGTGATTAGTTTCAAAACGAAGTGACTGAGGCCTGAAAATGAAGCAAAATTTTGAAAGAGAGGGGGTTAGTTACCTCTAAGTCCCATGATCCCCTCCTGGGCGGCATCGTTTTTGTCCACCAGCAATTTTGATCTTGCGCCGAATATGAGAAGATAACTGGTTTTTCGTTCTTCGTTTTTCACTGTGCTAAATGTTATTTGTTTTTGCCTAAAGAAGACCCAAGAGGTCGAAATGCATCGTGTTTTGTCCTGTACTTTGTCTATGTCCTTGGCGGTAACTAAGCTCCTCTCTTTCTAAGTTTTGCGTGATTAATCAAAGTGATGTGCTTATTTCATTGTTTGTATACATTTTTCAATCGGTACAATTTCATTGTATGGTAGGCGTGATCCAAGTGACACGTAACAGGTCGACATTACCACCGGACATTACGTCTAAACTTCCATCTAAGCAACGTGTGAATCAACGGTGCGCTAGTGCAGGAGAATATACGCTGGGCGACACCCTGGGAGGCTGAAGAGCTCGGATTAGCACAGCACTGTTGACCCTAAAAGATACCAGAAAAAAAGGTGTCATA
>JADBJO010000901.1:52500-57500 GCA_016801955.1 Conus betulinus | reverse complement strand
ATCAGTGATCAAAGGCAGGCAAAGGCAGGGGTCATTGATTGGCAGCTCTAGCTGTTCTCTGTCCCTTCGGATTGATCCGTTCATGGGCTGTTTCTCAGGCGGGCGGCCATCGGTCCCCCCCCAAGAAAATGAAGCTGCGGCCGATGTGTTTGATAACGCGCTCGTTTACAGCACGTCTGTCCGTCTGTCTGGCTGGCTGGCTAGCCCGCTGTCTGTCTGTCTGTCTGGTTGGCTGGCTGGCTGGCTGTCTCTAGTTCACCCTCACATCTCTCTCTCTTTTCTGTCACCTACTATCCCGCTCAAACTCATTCTTCTTCCCCACCTCTCTTTCTCACCCTCCCTTCCTCCCTCCCTCCGTCCCCCCCCCCCTCTCTCTCTCTCTCTCTCTCTCTGTTTCTCTCTCTCTCACTCTCTCCCTTCTCTCTCTCTTTTCCTCTCACTGTCGCTCCTCTCTCTCTCTCTCTCTCTCTTCTCTCTCTCTCTCTCTCTCTCTCTCTCTCTCTCTCTCTCTCTCTCCAGATACATCATTCTAATGACAATGTGCCATGGTCTGTACCTTCCACTTCAATAAATTATGGATTTTTTTCCTCTCTTTTTTTCACCTGTTGCTTGTATGTTTCTTTGTTTGTTTGTTTTGCTGTGATATTGTCTGCCGCATGTATTTTGCCCTTGTATTCCTTTGTTGTATTTATCATGTTCAGTTTATCGAGCGGGTTCTCTCTCTCTCTCTCTCTCTCTCTCTCTCTCTCTCTCTCTCTCTCTCTCTCTCTCTCTCTCTCTCATTATTACATTATCTTCACATGATCAGGTGTTGACTCTGCTTACTCAGAAAGAGTACTGTCTGGTAAAACTATAAAAAGAACTTCAGTGCTTATTACCTTTCTAAATAAAGTAGTTCCTCGTGTCAAGTAATGCCTTTCTACATACTCACGCCACAGACAATCATGCACTCGCGTGCGCAAGTTCTTACGCATACACTCAAAAGATACACAAGAACACATATAACCTCGCGAATAGAGAGAGAGAGAGAGAGAGAGAGAGAGAGAGAGAGGAGAGAGAGAGAGACAGAGAGAGACAGACAGACAGACAGACAGACAGACAGGGAAGATATGTGGGGAGGGGGGGGGGGGGGGGGGGTCGAGAGAAAACAGTCAGACAAACAGATAGGCAGGCCAGAGGAGAGAGAGAGATACAAAGGAGATACACTAGCTTTTGAATCAATTGTTTTCCAAAACTAATAATTTGTAGAGAAGAAGAAGAAGAAGAAGAAGAAGAAGAAGATGAAGAAGAAGAGAAGAAGAATGATCCCCTACAGAGCAATTATTTTTAAACGAAGAGAGACAAAGAATGGAAAACCAAAAAAGTAGTTCTAAGAAAAAAAGGTTGAAACGGTTCATTCGCGATTCGATCCGCTCGGGGAATTTTGCATCACATCTCTCTCTCTCTCTCTCTCTCTCTCTCTCTCTCTCTCTCTCTCTCTCTCTCTCTCTCTCTCTTCTCTCTTTCTCTCTCTCTCTCTCTCTCCTCTCTCCATACCCAAATTCCCCCACAGTCCCTAAACCAGGAAATACCAAACCAAAAGCAACAAAGAAAAGAAGAGAGAGAGAGAGGGGGGGGGGGATGGAGAGAGAGAATTAGAGTGAGACAGACAGACAGATAGACAGACAAAGACAGAGAGAACACAGACAGACAGACAGACAGAGAGGGGGGTAGAGATGGGAGGGGGGGGGGGGGGGTAGGAACAAAAACAGAGCAAACCATCGCAGAGCATGTTCCGAATGCATTATTTGTCTTCTTAAAATAATCAATCGCCGACATTGATTAAATTGATCACGAGTACTAGAAACCCACCAAGTGCAGTAATAGGTTGTCTGGTCCCCAAACACTGGATTGCTGGACACCTAGGCCATTCAGAAAACAGGTGTTCTTTGTAAACAGAAGATCTCCCGAATGTCTGTAAACTGTGGGACACTGAGACAAGGTTTTCCTCCTTGGATTAAAAAAAAGAGAAATGAGTATAAATTACAAGGCGACCATCAATCAAAATCAATCATCATGAGCATGGGTTATCAAACATACAACATTTATGACAGTGAGTTGTTCCCTGGCAAAAAGTGTGTGTCTGTCTGTGAACGAAAGCAATGGTGGTGTTACTATGCCGCAAAATATGAGTAACTGAAACACGAAATTAAGGTAAGAAGTTTTCCTTCGTAGTACAAATATGGATTACTGCACGAAAAATGAAGGCATGGATTATTAAAGCATGGATTACCGACACGCGTGAACTTAGGCGAGGGGATTGTTCTTTCGCCAGAAAATGTGCGTTATTGAAGCTCGTGAACTAAGGCAAGGTGTTGTTCCTTCCCCTTGAATATGGATTTTTGAAGCACGTGAACTAAGACATGATGTTGTTCCTTCCCTTTAAATATGAATTTCTGAAGCACGTGAACTAAAGCAAGGTGTTGTTCCTCCCCTTTAAATATGGATTTCTGAAGCACGTGATCTAAGGCATGGTGTTCCTTCCCCTTAAATATGGATGTCTGACGCACGTGAACTCAAGCAAGGTGTTGTGCCTTCCCCTTAAATATGAGTTTCTGAAGCAAGTGAACTAAGGCAAGTGTTTGTTCCTTCACCTTAAATGTGCATTTCTGAGGCATGTGAACTAAGGCAAAGAGTTGTTCATTCCCTTTGAAGATGGATTTCTGAAGCACACGAACTAAAGTAAGGGGTTGTTCGTTCCCCATGAAATACGATTAAACTGAAGAAAGTGAACTTCAGCCAGAGGCTGTTCTTTGCCAAATAAGATATGGGTTACTACAGCCCATTAATAAAGGCAAGGGGCTGTTTCTTTCTCCATGAAATATGGGCCACTAGAGTCCTTAACACTAAGACAAGGGACTGCTTATTTCCTTCAAAGCATGGATTATCATAGCTGTGACAAGAGTTTGGGGTGGGTCGGTGGGTCCTCTAGGGGAAGGACTTGGAATATTTTCTCCAATAGAGTGATGTTAAAAATTTCACCCCCACCCTCTCTCTTACAAGTGATGGAAAGAGCAACCTTCTGGTACTATTCATCAAAAGAGATTTGTCTTTTTTTTCTAAGGAGCGTTAAAATGCTCAATAGTGGGCTCAGGAATAAGTTTTCTTAGTCTTGTATTCTTAAAAGTACTTGTAACTCCAAGAGACAAAATTAGAGAGAGAAATTCAAACTCTCAATACTGATTGAACAACAAAAAAGTGACACAAGTTAAGTGCACTTTCACACACCAACATTTCCTGTTTATACAATATTCAGTCGGTTCAAGCTGAGTTTTGGTTTTCACTGTTTCATCATTAAGAGAGGGAAAGTTCTGAATGAGTTGAGTTGGAGTCCACTTGAAATATCAGAACTTATCAAATGTCCGAGATGATAGTTGATCTCTCTCTTGTTGCTGGTGACTGATCCACTTCCATGGACCTGCTGCTCAGTCGCTGGGCTGTGGTGTTCTTTTTACTGCCAGGCTTGCCCAGGGTAGATATGGTCCAAGTTCGAAAACAAACAGAACATTTCTGGGAGATCAGAGGGTAGAGATCAGTGAATCCTAGAAGCAGAGATTTAGAATAAAGTGAGATAACCATGCACTTTCTCTCAGGTTTACCCCTGTTGTCTTTGTGGCAACACTGTATTGTTCTATCTACAGCTGGTCTGAGAAACAGTGATTGTTCACCAGGGTTTTCCCTTTTTATAGGCCAAACTATTTATTCCGGTTCCTGTTCCGGTTAGTTTTGTGTTGCAGTGCTTATATCAGCACATGCCAATTGACAAAGCGCTGTTTAACATAACTGCGTCGTTTACGAGCCTCACGCACGACCGTTGCCATGGCACCTAGCAGGGGAAGGAGTTGAAAGTGAACGTGGCCCTTTGTCTTAACCCCAGACGATCTCTGCGCACAAGACAGGCGAGAGGGGGAGGAAAGTGGGGTAGAGAAGGAGGGGGGGGGGGGGGGGGGGTGGTGGCTTCTCTCTGATCTAGCAGGGAGAGAACGTGCGTTCTGACATGGGAGGGGAGAGAGAGAGAGAGGATGATGCGTGCTATGTGTTCCGAAAATGATAATCTGTTTCTGTAACAACGTCGATAAAGAGTGGAGAGAAGGGAGGTGAGAGTTTTGAGAGGGCAGAGCTGCAATAGATTTGAAATCTATACTGCTGTTTGTGAGACAAAGGGAGTGAGAAAGGCGGAATGGCATGTGTGTTTGTACAATTTGTACAAGAGGGTGGGTATAGTAGAGGATGGAGGGATGGTTGACAAGTTTGACATGTCACAGTAGCCCGTAAATAAAGGTAACGGAGTGCCCCTTCCCCCATAACACCGGAACAGCAATGAGTGAGGCTATGGGACGCTCACGGCAGTTGCCTGACGGTGGTGTTTTTTTTTTGCCGATGGGCACTGCAGTCATAAAATACGGGCTGATACACCCATGGGAACGCTCCCGTGGAGGTTCTGTCGTGTCACATCCAGTAGCCATTACACAACGGCAACAACCAGGGAGCAATTACGTTCCTTCACGTGTTAATGGAATACCCTGTGCGTGCCTTCACCCAATGTGAACGCAACGCAGGCTTCCAAGGGTGGTGCAGGATTGGTCCCGGCTGGTTTGTTCGGCACTTGACGACAGTACGTCACTGGGTCCAACCCCCACCTTCCGATATCTTTTCCTTCTTCGCCATAAATTATGGGTAACCTGAAGCACATGAATACGGCGAGGGGGCAAACTGCTTCTAAGTGAAGTATGGGCCACTGGAGTGCAGGAAATAAGGCGAGGGGGTGTCCCTTCCTGCTGATTTATGGAGCATTGGATTACGTAAAGTAATGCAAATGGTTGTTTCCTTTCCCCAAAAACTGAAGTAACTGGATGCCCAGGGGTCAAAAGCAAGATGGCAGGAAGAATGGTAGGGTGGGGATAGCGCCCTTTAACCCCAGATGCCTTCAACCTCCAGTACAAAGATTTTGTACCTCGACA
>JADBJO010000901.1:27500-32500 GCA_016801955.1 Conus betulinus | reverse complement strand
AGGCTAAGAATTCCTCAGTCGTTACAACAATGTCTGGCAATTTTTTTTTTAAACAAGGAAAGAAAAGGCAAACAAAAAATAAATAAACTAAAATAAGCACATGAATAGATAGATAAATAGGATGGGAGAGAAAAAAAAAAAACAGGAAAGACAAACCAGGGCGTTTGAACTTTAAATCTGAAAGTCTTTGCTAACAGCATATGGACGCCATCGTAGTCCGTCTTGAAAACAGAATCAATCATATCGCATGCACAGAGGCCTTTCGTCTTCTTATCCGGACTCATCAGTGAGCCCGGCTAATTGTGTCGGTCTTTCCTTGGCATCAGACAGGGAAATACCGCAGACCATATTTCTGTTGTATCCCCACACCATCAAGGCTCCAGGGAAATAACTTGCTGAAAACTTAAATCATTATGAAAATAAATCTGAAATGAGACAGGGAACAGGAAGCAGTCGTTAACGAACAAGTAGGGTAAACTCTTGCTCCCAGGATGAAATGAAGTTGCACTCGTAACTCCAAACGATTGCTGCTACCGACGCCAAAATCGACTCGCAGAAATGCCAGCACAGAACACACAGAACAAACAAGGAGACACCCCCAAAACAGCATGCTCCAAGCGTGCTCAGATACCCTGTACCCGATACATGTACACAACAATAACGAACAACTGAAGAAATAAAAGAACACCAATTCACATTTATTCAAGACCTAGGGGGAGGGAACAGGAGACGGATTCCTTCTCCGCCGGTTGTTCTGTTAGTTTTAGAGTTCCTTTAGGGTGGAAGTCACAATGGCCAGCCAGCGACATCTGTTTCGATTAGCTAAGAGCTCATCAGGTGGACTCCCGCCATGGTTGAAGGGAAGGTCCTGGACCCGCCCGTCGATCCAAAACCGCAGCAGAATTCAAAAGGTTTATCCTTGGGATCATGTGCTCGCGTTTTAACCGGTTTTTGTTGTTGTTGTTGTTGTTGTTGTTCTTGTTGTTCTTTTCTTGTTCTTGTTGACGTCGTCATTGTTGTTGTTGTTGTTGTTGTTATTCTTGTTCTTGTTCTTCTTGCTGCTGTCGTTGTTGTTGTGTTGTTGTTGTTGTTGTTGCTGTTGTTGTTGTTGTTAAGATTGCTTTCGTAGTTTGAGCTTAATCGTACTGACTGACAAACAAACCAATAGACGCAGGTAGAAAAACGTCCTCATTGGAATGGATAGAAAAAAAAAAAGAAAAAAGAATGGCGAACATTCCTGTGTGTTCCTTCCAGACGTCCGTGGTACCCCAGAACCTCACCACCAACGGCAGCGTGTGTTGCTGGGAGAACGAGGTGGGGGAGGAAGTGTTGAAGGTGATGCTGATCGACCTGGGGCAGATCGTTCTGACCACCCTTCTTCTGGACTATCTCCGTGCTGTCCTCATCCAGTGTGGTACCTGTGTCAAGGTGAGGTGTATGTGTGTGTGTGTGTGTGTGTGTGTGTGTGTGTGTGTGTGTGTGTGTGTGTGTGTGTGTGTGTGTGTGTGTGTGTGTGTGTGTGTCTGTCTGTCTCTCTGTCTGTGTGTCTGTCTGTCCGTATGTCTGTTTCTGAATGTGCGTCTGTGTTTATCCGTGTGTCGTGTGTGTGTGTGTGTGTGTGTGTGTGTGTGTGTGTGTGTGTGTGTGTGTGTGTGTGTGTGTGTTTTGGGGGGGGGGGGGGGGGCACGCAGCTGTGAAAATGCGCAGAATATACCAGAGGAACTGATTGCAAATCAAAACACATGGACCATTCGGTACACGTTTTGAAACGCTTCGAAAGCTTCTTGCACTTTCTACAAGACTCTAGGACTCTCAAGAAACTCTGCAGATGAGGTCTTTCTGTCGCCTGTACATACGTCATATGGTGAATAAGCAAGTCACGAGGAACAATGGTATAAACCATGCCATGGACAACTCCAATGAATTGATCCAAAACAACCACAATGCTCGCAAACCCAGTTTGTTTGTGTCTGAGTCAGGGAAAGTGGTATGGTCACAGGACTCAACGTCGTCATCGTTGAGGATCAGACTATTCTCCCTCTGAATAACCTCAGTCAGGGAGGCGGATGATGTTACATAGAGTTCAAGGTCAGAATGACTTGGGGTCAGACCATTCTCTACTTGGACAATCTCAGTCAGGGAGGCGGATAGTCCCACAAGAGAGGGTTCAGGGTCATGGTTGCTCAGGATCAGACTGCTGCCCTCCTGAACAGCCTCCGCCAGGGAAGAGGATAAGGTCAAAGAGTTCAAGGTCATGATCGCTCAAGGTCAGAGCATTCTCCGCCTGAATAACCTCCGTCGAAGAGGATAAGGTCAAAGACTTCAAGGTCATGATCGCTCAGGGTCAGTTCATTCTCCTGGATAGCCCTCCAGCTGTTGTCATCCAGTGTCATGTCAGTGTCAGGGTCAAGAAGGTGGGAAGAGGGGAAAATGGACGGGGAGAGCACAGTATGTATGGGGAGAGATGTGGCAACAGCTTCTTAATTGGAACGGTTAGTTCGAGCAAGTTACTTTTTTCTCTTTTTTTTTTTTTCCTTTATTTTATTTCATTTTGTTTTGTTAAATTTCTACAGATCTACAATTCATTTCTGAATGTAACTCAGACGAACTAAACATCACCTGCACAATTGTTGGTGATATGACACAGCGTAGATCGTTCCTTAACAGGGTGAACCTTTTCAACTCATTCATATACTGAGAAGAGTCACAAAAGCAAATGACTGAAACACAAAGGAAGCATTCTCTGACCCTTTCACTCGCCTCACTTAAACTGCTTGAGGCTGCTTGACTGACTCATCTGCTGCTATTGCTCTGTGCATGTGTGGGCTCACGCCAAGCATAGAACTTCCCTCTTGAGGGAAGTTTCTTGTTTGTTCTGCGTCCTTCGAGACTGCATGTGTGCTATGTGAAAAGTTACCACAAGGAGCATTAGTTCGGAGTTAGGTCTATAAACTATTTCACCCCAGGAGCAAAAGTTAGCTTCATTGTTTATTACGACAGAAACTGTTTAGACTCCATAAAAACCTTATTTACATAATTATGTCCCACTTGATATGATCTTTGAGTTTCTGAAAGAGATTGACATTTTTCATCTGATCTATAATTTTTCCACAGAAAGAAAGATTTTTCACAAAATTTCCGGTGTCTTTCTAGAAGGTGTCATTTAGAGGGTTGTGTGAATGAGGGTGTTTTTTTTCTTTTCTAAATGACTTGTACATTGATTTCGACGCGATGACAGTCCTGATATGGCCCTCTGCGGTCGCCTGGGCTATAAGCAACATCACTATTACCATTATCATAAACTGCTTTGTACTATACCGTGGCACAACAGCTCCATCGGACTGCGCGAGGATGAACAGAGATTGAGTCAAATCCCACTGCGGCTTGCACTGACCAATCTGTTCCATTCTCAGTTTTGTTGCCACCCAGCTGACCACACAGAGCCGCTCAGGTCTGTCACGTCCTAAGCAAAAGTTTCCTGCCCCCTGAAAGGACAAACCAAGGAAAGACAGATGACTACAAAGTGTACCTCGATTCCTGACACAAAAGCTAAACTATGAACGTCCCTAACAGAAAGCTATCCGTGATGGAGTTATAGATCGTGCCAGGATACCAGCCATTTCGCTTGATCTTTTTCTTTTTTTTTTTTTATCCATCCACAGCTTACTTTAAAAGCGAATTCGGCTGAAAAGTTTCAACACGATAAAATAACTGAAAAGTGCCACTTTAGCAAATAACGTACTATGTGGATAAATGTGTAGTATACCGTAAATGTATTCTAACCACCAACATATTGTCAGTGTTGTATTTGAGCACTGTAAAAGCCTAGGGCTTGTTGTTGCTCATTTGTCCTGAAGACTGTGAATGTATTCTCTTTATTTGTTTACTGAATAAAAGTTATCTAAACCAAATAGCTCTGCAGAAAAGGCAGCATATACCATCGAAATAAAGTCAGTAGGTCCTAATGCTAACAGGACCCTCCTGTTTGCCTACAACCAGCAGCAGACTGCACGAAGAAAAAAAACAATATTGGGCCTCTTGACAGCGGGCCCAGTGACGACAGCACTATTCCAGTGGTTTAAGCGCTCGCCACCCAGTCGGCAGACGGTCACAGGTCGATCCAGTCGTTACTCTGCTGAACAAGGCCCCGGCAAAGCTTAGGGCTGCGGAATCGATCCCAGCACTCACCTTTGTTCGCAGACTTCAATTATTTATTTCAAAACCACTGTCAACTCTACGGCGACACGACACCGAAGGAAATCCAACCCAGGGTGCACACACTTAGGTCAATGTTTGCTTTTGGCGCATACACGAATGACTAATTCAACTGCTAATTCTTCTGCACCGCAAGAGAGCTTTCCATGGTTATCTTTCCCTGAACATGTTGAGCTCTCTTACTTTTTCTCAACGAACCGAAAATCGTCGGCTTACGCGTTATACGTTGATGCATCATGAAAAAAACAAGTGTACACAATTAACGACAAAACTAATTATGTTAGAAGCAGATTCGTTAACTTATGTGTAATCAGGCGAAGTAAATGTGTGAACTAACATTTCCTCCTTTAGGGTATACGTGGAGTCATGCATATGGAAAAACTCCAAAGGTGTGGGAGGAGAGCATGGTAGGAGAGTGTGTGCGTGTTGTGGGGGGGGAGGGGGGGGGGGGGATGGGACATGCAGAAGGAACATAGTAGCATCACAAGCAGATTTTCTTTTTGTTCTTTCCCTTGAATTTCGATCACCGGTGATCGACGGTTTTCTTCCGGAATTATGGTATTTAAAACAACATTTTTGTTATCTGAAGCAATATATCGCCTAAAAGACCCGAAATGGACACATTCTTCACAAAAAATATTATCATTTTAGAAATAATGCACAGAATGTTAAGAAAAATTACGAAAAAAATCATGCAAAATGCAAACAACTCAAAAAACTGCTGAGAGTTATTAAGATTCTTCAGGAAAAGAGTGATAACAAGGAAATTGGATGCTATAATCCTT
>JADBJO010000901.1:15000-17500 GCA_016801955.1 Conus betulinus | reverse complement strand
CACCTGTTAATGGGATGCCCTGCGCGTGCTTGCACCCTGTGTGAACACAGCGCAGGCTTCCAAGGGTGATGGTGCAGGATTGCTCCCAGCTGGTTTGTTCGGCGGTTGAGGACAGTACTTCTCTGGGTCCTTCCCGCACCTTCGGGTGTATCTTTTTCTTTTCTTTCTGCTTTGTTGTCCTGCCTATGACAATTTGAGAAAAAGAATTCATACCTGATAACAATGTCAAGCGCTCATCCCTGTTCGGACCATCAAACCTTTTAATGACAAAAAAGATATTATCTCTCAGAAAATGCTGCACTTTTTATGGGACGGACGTATTTACTAAATGGATGAAGAAAAGCACTCTAAAGTCTGTATCGTGCTACACCTTTGAATCTACTACTTCTCAGGAAATGTATGAGCTCACCATATGTATGGGCCCGTAGCCTAACATTCAAAATATTGACATCGTCATGGTATGTCCGTCTTCCTGTCGATCTCATGGAATATAGATTCATGAAAAGATAGAAAGAATGAGGGCAGGTAGATACATAGCAGGAGAGAGGGAGGAGAGAGAGAGGGAGGGAGGAGGGAGAGGAGAAAGAGAGAGAGAGAGAGAGAGAGGAGGAGAGGGAGGAGAGAGGGAGAGAGGAGAGAGAGAGGAGGGAGAGAGAGACAGAGAGAGAGAGAGAGAGAGAGAGAGAGAGAGAGAGAGAGAGAGAGAGGAGAGAGAGAGATCAGAAAAAAGTTTCAAAGAAGGATTAAGATTTCAGAGACTGTTCTTACAAGCTGTCCTTTGCTAAGCTAAATTATGGACTTAAAACACATAAACTTTCGAAAAGAACACATGATAATGTAGTACGCAATTCACACACACACATACACACACATCCGTGCGCGCGCGCGCGCACGCACACACACACACACACACACACACCCACACACACACACACACACACACACACACACACAGAGAGAGAGAGAGAGGAGAGAGAGAGAGAGAGAGAGAGAGAGAGAGACCTACGACAACTTATACAACAGGGCATAATTGAAGCATCAATCTATATCCAGGGGCACAAACAAGTTGCTTGGACTCATTAAACCCCTGTCCCCTACCTTACCTATACCTTCCCTCTCCCTCGCCTCGACGTCGGCCATCAAGTCTACAATTGATTCGCTGTCTGCATTTCACCTTCAGATCGGCTTTTGGCTTGCTTGCATCATTTATTGTTCGTGGACTTTTGTAGAGTTATCTGTGTCGTACTTGCTTTGCCAACACCGCTGTTTTTTTGATGTAGACAATCACATTGGCTTGTGTCTGTCTGTCTGTTTGTCTGTCTGTCAGTCTGTCTGTCTGTCTGTCTGTCTCTCTCTCTCTCTCTCTCTCTCTCTCTCTCTCTCTCTCTCTCTCTCAGTTTGCCTGTTTCATTCCAGATTTTTTCCCTCTCTCTTACCTGGCGCTGCAAATATGATCTTGTTCCCCTTGACACAAAGACTGTATAGGTCAATGCCAATAAAAATATGTCCGAATCGTCTGAAGCATCTCCCCCCCCCCCTCTCTCTCTCTCTCTCTCTCTCTCTCTCTCTCTCTCTCTCTCTCTCTCTCTCTCTCTCTCTCTCCTTACTTAAGAATGTTATGAACTATGTAATGCGTGAGAGAGTGAGTGAGACAGACAGACAGACAGACAGACAGGGCAGACAGAGGCAGAGGCAGAGACAGAAAGATACAGAGGCAGATAGACAGACAGAGAGACAGACAGATTTTTTTTATGTTAATATGAAAAAGCATTATTCTTCTTGCTTTAATCAGTTTTTAATTTTAAACAACCATGATGTACATCGTGTAACAGTATTTATGAATCATGAAAAAAGATTCTTGACTGCCGATCTTCTTCACAAATACAAATTTTCTTTGAGGATGTTCAGAAGATTTGCAATAAGAGAGAGAGAGAGAGAGAGAGAGAGAGAGAGAGAGAGAGAGAGAGGAGAGAGAGAGAGAGAGAGAGAGAGAGAGTGAGAGAGAGGGAGAGGGGAGGAGAGAAGAGAGACGACGCCTCGGTCATAATCCGTTTTCGACGCGGGATGGATGGACATCAAATGAAAGACAAATAAAGACGTCTTGATAATAAACATATACGTGAACAGATATGAAAGGTAGCAGCCGATTTGTCTTCAAAGAACATAATTGCTGTGTAGTCGGTGAGCCAGACTGAATGAGGGAGTGGATAAGTTCTCAGAGAGAGAGAGAGAGGAGAGAGAGAGAGAGAGAGAGAGAGAGAGACAGAGAGAGAGACAGACAGACAGAAACAGACAGACAGACAGACAGACAGACACAGACACAGACACAGACAGATAGACAGAGAGCTAGAGAGAGAGAGAGAGAGAGACAGACAGATACACAAAGAGAGAGAGAGAGAGAGAGAGAGAGAGAGTGAATTCTTTAATCAGAAGGCTATTGGCCCATTCTAGAGTGGCCTCAATCCGATCACAATACAGTTACAAACGGTAATCATACACA
>JADBJO010000901.1:7500-10000 GCA_016801955.1 Conus betulinus | reverse complement strand
CACCATATCATGACCTTGACCTTGAATGCCAAAACTGTCATGGTTGCATCAAGGCCAGTCACTGTTTTAAGTTCAAGGCACAAACAAATGGATGCTACTGAATTTCTTTTACAATGGGATTTTTCTGTTACAATGCCAGGATTTGATATTGACCTTTCATTTATGAAAAGGATATGATGTATCTGATAGTGTTCACTTATCAGTCTGTATCTACTGCTCTGCTAGCGGGTACTTTAAAAACAAAAATGCTGATATCATAGTTGCCATGGACGTAAGCGTTATTGGTTCACACACACACACACCCACACACACACACACACACACACACACACACACACATACACACATACACACACACATATACACACACACATACACACACTCACACACACACACACATATACACACACACATATATACCACACACCACACACACACCACACACACACACACACACACACACACGAACACACGCACACGCGCACACACACACACACACACACACACACACACACACACACACACACACACACGAACACACACACACACACACACGCACACGCACGCGCGCGCGCGCGCGCGCGCGCACACACACACACACACACACACACACACACACACACACACACACACACACACACACATCCTATCCCAGGTGACTACAAGGATCCGTTTTGTTTACACTCATTACTTCATTAACAAAAAATATATAAAGTAAAAAAAAAAAAGAAAGAAAGAAAAAAAAAAAAGAAATATGCCCAAATTCAAAAGCCGGCCTTCTCCCGCAGGAGAAGATAATTTAATTGTTGATCGAAAGAAGCTCTCTGAATTACTTGTTGCGCTTCTTTTGGTCAAGAGATTATCTTCTCTTGCGGGTGTCAGTGTCGATACAGCCTGAGGGATATGATGCTGGTACAGCAGAAGCAGTGAAAGCCAGTGTGCGTATTGTATACAAATAAACTTGTGAACTTGTATCGGAGCAGTTCTGCTAAACGTTTTGAGGAGGAGTCGAAGAATAATATTCAGATATTCCATTATGAGGATGGTTGTAGTAGTTGTGGTAACAGAAGTAATAGTGGACGCAGTAATAGCAGCAGCAGCAGCAGTAGTAGTAGTAAAAGTAGTAGTAGTAGTGGTAGAAGTAGTAATAGTAATGGTGGTGGTAGTAGTACCAGTATGACCATTATTGATATTCCTATTGTATGTTTTTTTTTTTTCTTTTTTTTTTTTTTTTTTTTTTTTTGTTTTTTTTTTTTTTTTTTTTTTTTGTTCTCCAACCTTCTATTTTTCTATACCAAACTTAATTCTTTTTGAACATTTTTTTCCTTTTTTTTCTTAAGGTGGGGCCCCCATCCTCCTCTTTTGTTTCCCCACCTTCTTTTTTCCCAACAAGTAAACCACAACTCTCACGCACCATAAAAGTCTGCGTGTTCTATTACCAATGGACATTCTCAAGTGGACTCTAAGTGTTTTGACGTTTGACTTATAATTGTAGATGGTATCATCATTCTTCAACCGACTATTACCACCAAGCTATCTCCACGTAAATCATCACTCACAGCTCATCATCATCATCATCACTATCACCTAATCATTACACCAGCATCGCATCTTACCACACGTACGACATTCACATCCCGTCAAGTGATGAAGTCGTGAGAGGACCTTAGGACGGGAGGGGGGCTGCTGTAGATGCCTCACTGTTGTATTTATATCACTTTTAGTTGCCGGCTGAGACAACGAAATCAAATATCAGGCGTAGCAATCACGACTGCGAGTTCTCGTCTATCAATCATTATTTTCTTGCGTACTTGAACCACAACTACACACTAGAGTACGACACGCAAGAAGGCCGATTTTGCCTCTTGAAAATATCGTGTTTTTGGCTGTATGCCTGTATTAGGATCTCCAGGTGATACTGAAAACGCTTTTACAACACATTTTTTTACATGGAGACGTGTCCAATTTCCATCTTGTTAGCGGGAGTTTGTGTGTGCATAGTGAGGCTTTTACACATGCAAACTAATATTTGTAAAGTAGGTTTTTTTTTAAACATACCTAAAATGCTTTTAAACATATTTTGACATGGAAACGCGTATGATGATTTTCATCTTATCGGGCCTTCGTGTGTGCGTGGGGAGACTTTCTTTCTCTGTCAGTGAACTCATGTTTGTAATGTAGAGGTTCTAAGCCAAGTGTCTTATGCAAACATGCACACGGAGAGGTGGAAAACGTTAGTTCTATTTTTCCTCTTCTCTTCCCCACCTCCCCCCTCCGCCCCCTCTTGGTTTTTTTTTTTATCTATCGTTTCTTTTCTTTCTTTCTTTCCTTTCTTTCTTTCTTTCTTTTCTTTTCTTTCTTTCTTTCTTTTTCTCTTCAGTATCCTAGGATAGTCGATCTGGACCTTTCCGCAGGGCATAGACAAATCGAAGTCCTCCTCTCACGATTGGTTGGAACACGGCTGTTTCAGCCGGCTGAAGTGTGGGCGTAAAGTTTCTCT
>JADBJO010000901.1:0-2500 GCA_016801955.1 Conus betulinus | reverse complement strand
GGTTTAAGAAACTCGATGAATAAATGGCAGCAGTAGGGCTGCCCACCTTAAGTCCCAAGGTTCTGTACCCAGGAAAGCAGGTGAGGTCGGCGATATGCCATCACATACGCCAGACAAAGGCACAGCCAGGCTGACAACAGAGTGTCATCACTCAAATGGTGGTGGTTTGATCACAGTTGATGGAGTGAACTTGTGTTTCAGTCAACGCTACCCTACAGACAAGGTTTTATGGATTCCTCGTACTAGACAAGGCATTTAAGGCATAACCCGAAGGTGCGAGCGGGACCCAGAGAAGAGTACTGACATCAAAAATGCTGAAACAAACCAGGGGGGGGTTGGGGCTGGGAGCAGTCCTGCACCACCATCCTGGCAGCCTGCGCTGTGAGTCACTTAGGGTGCAGGCCACGCACAGGGTCATTCCATGTATGACGCCAAGGGACTATAATTGAACTGCCTGGCAGATGGGCATTGTGTAATGATCTCTGGATGAGACTATAGCATGATCATGGACCAATAATCATTGTTTATTACTCCCGCCCATCCCCATACCATTTCAAAACACCATGTCGAAAAAAATACAACAGTAGTAATATACGTAATATGAAGATGTCACATACAGAATTAGAAAGAAGGACGAAAAATAAAGTGGGAGAAGGGAATGGTGAAGAAGAAGTTTCCTTCACAAAATGACCAGTATACTTTCTGCAGGCGTGGTATACTTGTATGTCACGAGAGAGAGAAGAGAGAGAGAGAGAGAGAGGGAGAGGGGAGAGAGAGGAGAGAGAGAGAGAGATGAGAGAGAGAGGCGTGTATTCACATTTAAGGGAGGACAAGCTGTTTAAAGCTTTTTGTTGAGTGGAAGCGTACAACCAACGAGAGGCGGGGCAGATTTTTTTTTTTTTTTTTTGCACGAAGCAAAATATGTCCGATTTTTATAAAGGTTAGTGGCGTCGTCATTCTGTAGAGAAGAGTGAAATTCAGTCCATTACTTGTATGGTTCGGTCTGTCGTGTTGTGGTGTGTGTGTGGTGTTGAGTGTGTCTTGTGTGTGGTGTGTGTGTGTTGTGGGTTTGTGTTGTGTGTGAGAGGAGAAACGAGAGAGCGCGAGAGAGAGAGAGAGAGGTATATGTAGTTGGGTTTTTTTTTCTTTTTGATAATGTGGAAAATTATTGGATGATTCATGGAGAATCTTGTTACATATAAGGATCATAATTTGACGACTGTACTCTTTGTAGAGAATAGCAACTATAGATAGAGGCTTTCTTCTTCCTTGTTTATAAAGCTGGCTAAAATTATGTTTGTAAACGTGAGATTTGATGCCAAACTGCGCAGGTTATTCGGCCGACACTCTGGGCAACAGATCTGACATCGGAATGTAAATTGCTGAGTTATTACCACCAAAAATGATGTTGATGCTGCATGGAACAGCCACCAACAAATCATTCTCCACATAAAATGCTGAATGACACCATCAAACCAATCAAATTAATAAGTCAAGCATGAAATAAGACTTGGTCTCATACAAATTCTTGTAATATACCGAGTTTTTCCTTTTTTGTTTGTCTTCCCCACCACGTCAGTATCATCTACATGATATTTGAACTTGTGTATATTCTAAAAAAATATGCTATGTTCTTTCCCTTTTTTTTTTTGGTGTTTAATTTATCATGGAATGCACCTTCTGGATATTTCAAAAGAAGGGGGGTGGGGAGGGGTAGGGGAGCCTTGTTCCAAAAGTAATCCTTTAAAATCGCTCAAAGTGAAACACTACCAGCCCACTAAAAATAACAAAAACCAAACCCCTCCCCCTAGATATAGATAGACGAGTCAACGTGCTGCATGAATGACTCGTTTCCGCAATCCTTCTCTCTCTCTCTGGCAGCGTTAACGAAGAGAGGACCCACTCAACCGTCTGCTTCCGGCTGGCTGTCCTGTCTCTCACTCTTTCTGTGGCCGAGTAAAGAGAGACAATCAACAACACATTACTGTAAATTTCATAGCAATGTGAGAATTAAGTTGATCTGCGCTTCTTCGTGGGGATTCTAGCCCCGCAAATGCTTCTGCTCCTTTCAGGGACTACGCGTTTTTGTTTCGCATCGATACAAGTTTTCATGTTTGTGTTCCTTAATGTTATACATTTCAAGCGAATAAACTGAACACCGGTTATTCAGTAGGAATCAAAAAACAATTTCCTGTAAATAAAGTTTGCATGCAAGTGCAAAACAAATCAATGAGTAGGACGATGTACAAGATGCTAAGAAAAACCAAAACGTCTTCATGGGCAACAGTACCCGTGTCACTGGTCATTTCTATGCGCTCACGCCGATCGTTACACGACTGGGGTGCTAAAACAAGTTACAATGTTTCGCTCGTACAACATAGTAAAAAAAAAAAACACAAAAAAAAAATCCATAAAAAATCATTCTAAAACTCATAAGACTCTGCGCTAACCATGAAATGCGAACAAATGTGGCTTGCTAGTCTGTTTTTTAGGGAAATAA
>JADBJO010000900.1:525091-534880 GCA_016801955.1 Conus betulinus | reverse complement strand
GACCTGTGTGTTGTATGTCTGTGGGCGTCTGAGTTTTATGCTGCGTTGTTGTTGTGGGTGTGTTGTTGGGCATGGCTGATTCCCAGCTAAAAGCTCAATGTGCTGATTTTATTGAAGAGGGACACTCTCTGACGAACACATGCAGGTGTCGTTTCTGCTAGTCCTGGTCGACGCCCCAGCCATGTCATGTAATCAAGTCCACCTTTAAACGCTGCCACGTTGCCTCATGGTCCATCATCTTCATCCTCCTTGCTTATCTTCCTTATTGACCATCGTTTACAAAGAAAAAAAAAAAAAAAACTAAATTTCTGTGGTCCTTCTTGCCCTTCTCTCGTTGGACCTGGCTTCGATTTTCTCTCCGGTCTGGGGGTGAGTCTGTGAAGAAATCGCACGAGTTCGTAACGATCAGCAGGGGAAAAGGTCATGGACTCTAACGTAGAACAGACAGGCGGACATGGTTGGATTCTCCCGAGAAGGATGTTCTCTCACTCCGGATCCGCAATAAATAAATAAATAATAAATAAATGAATGAAAGGTCATTGGTGTCGTCAGTAAGAGGCCTCGGAGATGGTGTTCTGCGTGTGTAGGTTCAGACAGGGCACCACTGAATACCACGGAAGTGACTCGGCATGGCACCAGTGTAGTGCCTCCTGTCATGCCTCACAACGATATGATATGGACTGCTCCTTACAGACAGCTGCTGACCATGGGGACTGTGACTGGACGAGCCTGTGTGTGGCTGTGTTTTGTGGTGTGAGAATGAGTGGCGAGGGGAGAATAATATCATCGTGGAGGCGGGGAAGAAGAGACAGCTAAAAGTTAGATAGCTGAAATAATGATTGATAAACTGAAATGATTGGCTGATGACTGACTGACTGACTGATCGATTGATTGGTTTATACATTAATTGATAAATGCACCTATTTTCAGTCAGTTTAGTTTAACTACCTTAAATTAATTTGGCGAAATCATTGATTGGTTGCTATTAGATTGATTGATTGATCGATCCATCCATCCATCCATCGATTGTTTGATTGATTGATTTTCTGCCTGTCTTTTCCTGTTGTTTTAATGGTGACTCAGTGGACTGCTAAATCATCCCCAGACCTCATTCTCCAGGAATAATTTCACCTGCTTGGTACATCACTCGGGATAATTAGACCCTGCTTGGTACATCGCCCAGGATAATCATACCTGCTTGGTACATCACCCGAGGTGTGTGGACGCTATGCCTAAGCACCTAACAATGCCAGTCCCCGCAGCTATGAAAACATTTCCATCGAGAGAAATTTGCAACGACATATTTCAGAGACATCATTGCAAAGTTTACAGTGTAGAAACTTACACAAACACAAATGGCACCTTGAAAATGAGCTTGTGTTCCTTTTGTCTCCCTTTGCAAGTACATAACGTGTGTTTCTGTGCGAGCACCCGTCAGCACAGTGATTAGTTCCCACTGATAAGGTGGAACACTGTATTTGTTTTCAATGACAGTGGGTTTACTTATATGGCCTTTTCCTTCCTTACCTACTTTTCCGC
Organism: Conus betulinus; assembly: GCA_016801955.1. Lineage (NCBI taxonomy): Eukaryota > Metazoa > Mollusca > Gastropoda > Neogastropoda > Conidae > Conus > Conus betulinus. The sequence continues at coordinate 533,341 of JADBJO010000900.1, read as the reverse complement.
CCTACCCCCCACCCCCCACCCCCGCCCCCTTTTCTGCATCTGTTCCAACCTCTCCATGATCCTTTCCTTTCCGCTCCCTTGCCTTCCCCCTGCCCTCAGAAGGATTTTTTTTTTCGCTTGGGAAGGTTTTGCAGCTGTATACAAAAGGCCAGCTGTGTCTGACTAGATCTTTTTTTTTCCGGGGTTCTCCCGTTTTCCATCTCACCCCTTGGTGCCAGGACGGGGCAACCCATACAGGGGTCAGACTTTGGTTGGGTGCTCTAAGCGGCTGACCATTTTCTCCCCTAGGACTATTCCTTTCCCTGGTATTTACCCTTTTCACTGCAGACACCATACCTATAGTCAGAGTTACCTACATTCAATGAATGGTTCGTGGTGCCGCTAGATCTTTGCAATGGCCGATCTATGATTCACCATGGCAAATATTAGAGCAACACGCCACGTGTGTAATGTCACCTTGATCAAGTTTTGAAGGGAAAAAACAATCTGAAACAGATCTGTTGATGTTACGATGTGTTTATTGATATTGTATATCCTTCTTATTGAGATTGTTTTTCCTTTTATTTCCAACAATAGTATTTCTTGTATTTCCAGCAATGGACGAGTGCATTGGGAAAAAATTGACAAAAAAATTAACAGCTTAACAAAAATTGAAGAGAGAGAGAGAGAGAGAGAGAGAGAGGGAGAGGAGAGAGAGAGAGAGGAGAGAGAGAGAGAGAGGAGGAGAGAGAGAGAGAGAGAGAGAGAGAATAAATCTATAAAATTAATTATTGTAATCAGAAGTCCATTCACCCATTCTAATGGGCTCTCAATCACGAAACGCTTACAAACGGTAATTATATACAGTGTAAGCACAGATATACAGACACGATGCAAAATGACAGATTGAACATCTAGCTGATGACGACGGATGGTCTTGCAAGAGCTTCATTCAAATATATTGACAAGTTTTGCGTCATTACTACGTTAGTTGATGAAAGTAAACTATAAAAGCTGAACTTTCATGGATTCATGTAGTAGCCTACTTTCTTTGGATTAGTTATCACTATAAGCTGGACACTAAAAGACAAAATGGACTTCGTCTTCCTCAACAGATGAACATAGTGGACACTGACAGCTGTGACTGTTGTTCTTGTATACCTTAAAGAATTTGTGAATGTAGATGACACCCCAAAACTAAATCTAGTTAGGGCATTCTTTACAAATCTATATATTCATAGACATATAACACTCCTTTGACTGTTTTTTAAACGTTCTATAAAATCTCTCTCTCTCTCTCTCTCTCTCTCTCTCTCTCTCTCTCTCTCTCTCTCTCTCTCTCTCTCTCTCTCTCTCTCCCTCTTACTTGTTTGCGTGTAATTATCCCATTTCTGCCACCTGCGATCAATATTTCTCTGACTAAATTCTTTGATAAATGTTGAAACCCATTCTACACCTTGATTATCCCAAACATAAGAAAACCCCATATTTGTCTAAAGTTGTACGAACATTTCTAATCCACGTTTGGTTTCCCTTTTCGTCGAGAGAACATAGCATTTTGTATGCCTGAAACGGTAGGCTGTGTTCCCCTATACGAGTCAGTTTTTACAAACATTGAATGCAACGCACATAAGAGTTTAAGTATATAGGATATCTACCCATCTTTCGCCATACAAGAAAATATTCGGTGTTCTTATATCTACAACAAGAACTTCTTAAGACCATATGTGTGTACCTTTTCTATTTCTGAAGCTGCCTTATCCATCGCCCATAATTCACAATCGTACTGTACTATAGGTTGCACTTGGGCATTGAATAACTTAAAAATAAAAAACTATTCAGGTGAATTATTCTTCAGTTTAAACAATGTTCTCAGAATCGCTACCAATGCTCTTTTAGCTCCAATTCATCACATGCTGTATAGAAACTAAGTTTGGTTGAAAAACCATAGCCCTAAACACTCTGTTCTCTGTTATCGATCAGTGTTTGTGTACCGGTAATTTATGTTTCACCAGCCGTCACACATAGATCGAAGTATGAAGTATGCGCTCAAGATAAGCTTTAAGTTTGTTGCTGCTGTCTCTCATCGGTCATATTTTTCATTTGAGTATTGTTGTCTGATGAAAGATTTATTTAAACCAAGAAGAAGATTTTGATAATATACAAACAATACAAAATCTGCAGGGGAAGGAAAGAAGAAGTAGAAAAATAATAAGAAGAAGAAGATTGTAATAACATACAAACAATACCAAATCTGTAGGGGAAGGAAAGAAGAAGAAGAAGAAGAACTACAACAAACACAAAGAAGAAGAAGAAAGAAGAAGATTGTGATAATATACAAACAATACAAAATCTGTAGGGGAAGGGCCATGTGAATGAATAACAATCGCATCAATTTGCAAGGATTAGTATACTCATTACAAGAGGATGAGGGAAGGGCAGGTGGGTTGGATAATGGGGGAGGGGGGAGGAGCTAGACTATACATCCAACAACGCGACTGCAAATGTTACATATAATGAAGAAGAAGAAGAAGAAGAAGAAGAGATAAAAAGAACAAGAAGAAAATTACTCCTATTACAATCGGCTTTCGATCATTAATTCATTCGTCCACCATTTTCTTTTTCTTTTTTTCTCTCTCTCTCTCTCTCTCTCTCTCTCTCTCTCTCTCTCTCTCTCTCTCTCAGCGCGGCAGCGGCGTCGACAGCGCAAGCCGACTGTCAAAAATCACTCAAGCAGGACCGATGGGTGACGACAATCGTCACGTGACCGTAGCCGACCACCACACCACCACCACCACCACCACCACCCGACGGACCAATAGGACACGGCGACAGAAGCCTCGACACGGGACACTGGCGTACATGAAAAAGCACCGAGGGATAGGGGGAGCTAGGTGGGGGGGAAATGGGGAGTGGAGGGAAGGAGGAGGAAGGGTAGGGGGTGGGAACCCGGAGGGTGGGGCCAGTTGGAAGGAGGACGTTGGAGACCAGCGCAGTCTGAGAAAGGGGTAGATGGGCTTTGAAGCTCGTGCCCTGTACCCGTGCTGAACGAAGGAATGAACGAACGAGCAGCTCCAAGCGTCCTAAAGCCTTAGACGTGACGATGAAAACAGTGAGCAACGAGATGTTTGTGCAAGTGCCGGTGGTGACTTCCGTTCTGCTGTGACCGCCCCCCACCCCACCCACCCACCCCATCCCCCTCCCTTCACCACCACCACCACCACCACCACCACCCCCTCGCTTCTCACCCCTCATCATTTTCATCACCCCGTTCCAGCTAACCTGATCTTCTCTTCCGTTCCCTTCCTCTTCCTTCTGCTCTACCCCCCGGCTGCTTTGAAGGACTTCACCTGGGTGGGGAGACAGCTGATCGATCCGCTTCGGATCGTCCTTAAAGACTCATCGATCCTCCTTCCAACTGGTGAGCAAGCAGGTGACTAGGGCCGTGAAGGGGGGGGCCACATGCTGCAGCCCATCGTTTGTCCCAAGGAATGGTCCAGAGAAAAGAGAGACGAGAGAGAGAGAGAGAAAGAGAGCGTCGGCGTTTGTTCTTCTGATCGCTGTACTCCGTCACAGAGTCTGGATCTGACTGGGCGACGACTTGGTGTGGTCATTACTCATTACAGGTCAGTGGGGGTGTAAAGGAAGGGAGAGTTGGGGGTGGGGGGGTGGGGGGGGGGGGGGGGGGTATTGGTGTGTGTATCTGACTTGGCGGTGTCTTTGCTGGATGTAGGTAATTAATTACCTTGCTGCTGTGAGCGTGTGCCTCATTTATCTCTGTGTGTGTGTGTGTGTGTGTGTGTGTGTGTGTGTGTGTGTGTGAATATGTGTGTGTGTGTGTGTGTGTGTGTGTGTGTGCGCGCGCGCGCGCGTGACGCGCGTGCGCGTGTCAGTGTGCGTGCGTGCGAGTGTGTGTGTGTGTGTGTGTGTGTGTTGTAAAACAGCAACAAAAGTAGCATTCCTTGTTTCTGTTTTCAGTCTATTTAAATACCTCCAAGCAGATAAGTCGTCGTTGGTGCTTCCCCGGTTTACGTCATTGCAATGTTTGACGTGAAAGACAGAACTGACGAACCTGTTGCAGACCTTCCTGTCTTCAGTCTGTTATTGTTAAAAGCCAGCCCACTCACAAAAAAGCCCACTCACAGAAAACCCACTCACAAAAAGTCTACTCAGAAAAAAGTCTACTCGCAGAAAGCCCACCCACTCACAGAAAGCCTACTCAGAGCTGTCGACACCAACGGTGTAAAGATGACTTTCTGAAAGTCTACTAAACAATGAAAACAAACTTGATTAAAATGGTTTCAAAATGGGATGACAGCAAGCGGAAAGTGAAACAAGAGCAGAAATACAGTTACTGGACCGCTAAAGAAAGGAAAAAAAAAATAAACAAAAACAGATTGCGTTTCGACTTACTGGTTCTTCTTCAGGCAAAGTAACTAACATTCAGAATTTTTTTTTCAGAAAAGTGACGAAAGTCAATCACTTATCTCTTCGATCTGGATGCAAAATTTTGGTCTTAGAGGAACAACTGAAACTACAGAATGGAATTGAAGACAAAAGAGGTTGAAGGGGAGAAGATACAGATTAAGATAATGACAAGGATGATGGTGATTTAAAGAAAAAAAAAAAAAATTAACAACAACAAACCATTACAAGAACAACAACGACAAGAACAACAACAACAAAAGCAAACAAGAATTTCATGTAGGATTAATACGACGACGAATTTATGTATGATTAGCACACGACAAACAAAAAAATAGATAACACAGTTGCTCAGCTTTTGACTTCTTCAAATAACGCGGATTACACCAGGCTGCGCTGACAGCGTTAAGCATTCACCCGAATTTTTTACTCCCAGATATGCAGGGGGGGGGGGGGGGGGGGGGGGGGGGGGGGGGGGGGGGGGTGGGATTTAAAGGATACTGAAAGAATATTTACTGTTTACAAACAAACAAATATAAAAGCCAAAAGGCTACATGGGCACATAGATACTGCAGAATCGGCAGCTGAAGTGCATTTCGGACAGTGTGTCATATTTTTCACGATTCAATTGTCAGCGAGAAGAGAAGAAGAAGAAAGAAGAAGAAGAAGATGGCATGTCATAAGATATGACCAGGAAAAAAGAAGTTGAAAGAATGTCCAAAACAAAGACAGGGCAATGGCCCAACGGCGAAGAAAAAAAAAAAAAGAAACAGTAATAAATGACATAAAGAAAAAACAAAGACAGAAAGAAAAATAAATGAAAAAAAAAATTAAGACAGAGTCCAAGAGAATAGCAGAAAACAGGAAGTAACTGGCACCGAAGTTGTAGATGGCGGGCGAGCTCTTTGTACTAAAAGAGCATCCGCCTTCCCCCTCCGATTCCCCACCCCCTCACCACCAAGGGGACCAGCCGCTGCAAATCATGCTGTGCGAAAATAGAAGTAAGTGTGATACTGGGGTGAAACACGTGCTTGTAAGTGTTTCTCGAACAATGAAAAGTGCACAATGCTGATGTTTAAGTTGCACAATGTTGATGTCTCTCTCTCTCTCTCTCTCTCTCTCTCTCTCACACACACACACACACACACACACACACACACACACACACACACACACACACACACACACGCACGCACACACACACACCACATACAAACACACCACAACACACACACACACACACACACACACACACACACACACACACACACACACACACACACACACACACACACACACACACACACACACACACACACACACACACACACGCCTGAGTGACGTTTTCGTGCATCACAGATCAAAAACAGCAGCGTCTACTGCATCCCTAAGGTTTTCTGTGAGGCGTTTCTTGGTCCGTTGGATCTCATCCACCCTGATGTTGATGCTGTAGGCCAATGGGCTGGACAGGACAGATGGGGCATGGGCGGTGGGGGGGGGGGGGGGGACACGGGAGGAGGACAGTGGGGGGAGGAGAAATGGGGTAGGGACGAGGCTGTTCGGGACCCAGGGGTGCAGGAAGGCCGGAGGACGGTAGGGGGAGGGGGGGGGGGGGGGGGGGGGGGTAAGGGGAAGAAGAAGAAAAACGCTGTGCGCGACTCTTCTTTTTTTTTTTTTTTTTTTTTTTTTTTTTTTTTTTCTTCTTTTTGATAGTAATTGGCGATGATGAGTTCCGCGACGAATTTTCTTAAACCCAGATTGCACCCACACGGAGCTTTCAGGGTGTGGGTTTTTTTGTTTGTTTGTTTTTTTTTTTTTTTTTTTTTTTTTTTTTTTTGGTGGTAGTAGTGGTAGTAGTGGTGTGTGTGTGTGTGTGTGTGTGTGTGTGTGTGTGTGTGTGTGTGTGTGTGTGTGTGTGAATGAGTTAGTTAGTTGTTGTTTGTTTGTTTGTTTTTCCCCTTCCTTTTTTTTTTTTTTTTTTTTTTGGACTGGAGAGCAAGATAAAGTCGAGATGGTGCATTCAGCAGATGAAGAGAGAGAAGAGGGCGGAGGGTAGGGGGATGGGAGCGCGGGGGGGTCGGGGGGGGGGGGGGGAGGGGGGGTGTGAATCCGGAATCCCTGAAAATCCCCCCGCACCCCTCCCTCATCGTGTCTGCCGTGGTGTCAGTGTCTTCTTCGTGCTGTGGTGGTGTTATTCTAACACGGGCGGCTGGAAAAGGATGGCATGCCATGTGGGGCTTTATCCAAACACAGGTAGGGAGAGAGGGTGTGTGTGTGTGTGTGGGGGGGGGGGGGGGGTTGAATTTGAGTGCAATGTTTTGTTTGTTCGTTTGTTTAGGGGGCTCTCTATGCCAGCCCCTACCCCCTATCCCTACTCCTCCTACTCCCCGTCTGGTTTTCGCTTCGAAGGGAGCTTATTTCTTTATGAAATATGAAGGTTGAGACATTGTGAAATCAGCCAATTCGTGCTTTTGTTTATTTAACATTGGAATGACATTTTTTGTTTTTTTTTTTTTTTCTAATTTTCTAATGAAAAAAGAAGCTATGAGCATTGGGGTGTTTTGTTATGATATTCGCTTTGATTTTTGATGTTTCGAACACAAGACGAGAGGAAAACCAGTTTGAAGGCGAACGAGTGTAAAAAGTACGAGGCCTCTAAATTCCGAATTCTTTTTCTTTCTTTTTTTTTTTTTTTTTTTTTTTGGGGGGGGGGGGGATGTATGGGTTTTTATCTGGTTTGTTAGTCTTTTTTTTTTCCGGGTACGGCGTCTCGTTCAAATCAGCAACAGTCCATTGCTGTTAAGCCTGTTACATACGTCCTTCATATGGCCACAGCAGTCAGCTGAACTGCATGTCATTTTTCTTCGGTACATACGTAGCTCAGTTGATGCGAGCCCCAAGCTGCATGTACAAGGTTGTGAGTTCAAACCCCTGCAAACCGGACACTGGGTTAATGCTATTTCCACTGTTCTATCTTTAAAAATTCTAACAATTTTTTTTTGTCAGTATGTGGTGCCGACACACTCCGTCAGTTAATTACAGAAACAAACTTCACTAGATTCCAGAAATGATGCCGCTAAAGCAGAGACTTTCTCATATGACACGTTTACGAGGAATACCGTTACACAGAGCATGAGGAACATTGAAATCGCTCAATAGAAGTCAGCTTCAAAGGGAAGGCGCGACCGCAGACAGAAATGAAAACAAAATTAGGAGAAAATCTTACCATTCCGCCGAACGATAAGGATAAACAAATTACAAGACACAAAAAACAGACGCGTTTCGGCCTCTTTGGTCTTTTTCAGGCAAGCCAAACAACATTCAAGGAGATGAAAACGAAGATCGAGCAATCATCACTGATCTCCCCCGAAATAAGCGCAAATGGATGCAGGAAATTAAAGCCAAAACGCAAACAAAGACACAAAGCAGAGAGTAAAAGACTGCTAATTTCATTCACAATACAAAAGAGATTAGTGGATTTTCAACAATTACAGCTCTTCTTCAGACGTAACAATGAACAGCTTTTCTGGAAAACATGCTTTCATACATTGTCTTGAACACTCGTTGAGTGTAACATCTGAAGTAGATGTATTTATGGAAAATTTACTTGCCCTTTGATATCGTATGTTCAATGAGCGTTGCGACTTTGAGTCCTGTTTGTGTGTAACTTAGTATTTTGGTTTGGTACAGATCACGTGGGTCAGATACAGACAGGTGGAGAAGGCAAAGAAATTGAGGGAAAAAAAAGGTTACATGACCAGTGTGTCATTTGATAATTTTTATTTGGCAAGAACAGAGCAATTATTATTTGTCTTCAATGAAATCAGGTCATTTCATTTTCGAAGA
>JADBJO010000900.1:517591-520091 GCA_016801955.1 Conus betulinus | reverse complement strand
TTTCACAAACATTCCTAAAGATGTGAAAATAGCCCCATAACGTTCATCATCAGCATATGAAAGAGATGTAGCCGCGGTGCACAGAGATCGTCCCCATCTGTCACAACCTGAAACTGGCTCACAAAGTCTGTTCACATAATCAAGTGCATACACAAACACTGCACGGAAATGTCACCCGCTCAGTGTGCACATAAAAAAAAAAAAAAAAGAAATTCCTCTTCACGGACTCACAATCTAGACACGTTCTGATGAATCGTCCTCCAAGCTGAACCCATCACAATACAGAAAACATCCATTTGATCCCAAAGAGGAGGTGACTTTCGTCGCAAAACTCATCCCAAGGTTCTTCATCAGGACTAACTGGATCTCGGACCTGGTGTGCCCAGTGTCCAGTGTGTCAGTCACCCGTGACGGAGGTCTCCACCGCCCGTGTGCACTGTGTGTCCGTCATCCGTGACGGAGGTGACCACAGCCAAGGTGGACGGGCTGAGCTTGTGGCCGGTACTGGGCCGGAGGGCAGAGGTCAAGGACATGATGCTGGGGCCGGTGCTGCCCTACCACCTGGCGGGGCTGGGCCTCCTCCGGCCGCTGGCCATGGAAGGTGATGTGTGTGTGTGTGTGTGTGTGTGTGGTGTGTGTGTGTGCGTGTGTGTGTGTGTGTGTGTGTGTCTGTGTGTCGTGTGTGTGTGTGCATGTGTCTGTCTGTCTGTCTGTGTGCGTGTGTGTGTGTGTGTGTGTGTGTGTGTGTGTGTGTGTGTGTGTGTGTGTGTGTGTGTGTGCATGTGTCTGTCTGTCTGTCTGTCTGTCTGTCTGTCTGTCTGCGCGCGTGTGTGTGTGTGTGTGTGTGTGTGTGTGTGTGTGTGTGTGTGTGTGTGTGTTAGCAGGCGCACATGGGGCATTTGTTTGTGATGTATTGCGGTGTGGTGTGATGTGACCGTAGTGTTGTGTTGTCCAGTGTGGTGTGATGTGATGTGGTATAGTCTATGCCTTTGTCTGGATGGGTTTGTACGTTGTGAAAAGAAGAAACTTTTGGTGGTGGTGGTGGTGGTGATGGTGGTGGTGGTGTTAATGTTGATGATGCTGATAGTAATAATGAAGATAATGATTATGGTAATATAATGATACTGATATGGTAAGAAAACGAATAGCTGCAATATGTCTCCCGGTCTGTATAATTACAATAAAAAAAAAAAAACGAAACCACTTTCAGTAACAGATCCTAGTTACAAGAGCAAACTGCAGACATGACGAAAGACGTGTGATAAGGAGGTGGAAGGAAAAGACGAAAGGGGGAAGCAGGGGGGGGGGGGGGGGATGAGGAAGAGAAGAGGTGTAGGAAGGATGAAGAGGACGAATAAAAAGATTAAGAAGAGGAACAACCTGAATAACAAGATGACAGAAGGTACCACAGTGTAATGGAAGTAACGCAGAGTAAGCTTACTATATCGTTTAAAAATTTATCTGTCTGTCTGTTTATCTGTCTGTCTGTCTGTCTGTCTGTCTGTTTTTTCCATTCTGTCTATCTGTCTGTCTGTCTGTCTGTCTGTCTGTTTGCCTGCTTTTCTTTATGTTTGCTTCGCTTGCCGGTTGGCTATCTGTCTACGTGAGAAGACTCGTTGTTTAAGAGGGTAGAGAACTTGCTTTGAACACACACACACACACACACACACACACACACACACACACACACATACACACACAGACAGACAGACAGACAGACAGACAGAGACAGAGAGACAGAGAGATAGAGAGAGACAGAGAGAGAGATAGAAAGAGACAGAGACAGAGACACAGAGAGAGAAGGGGGAGGGGAGAGACAGGTAGACAGACGGTCAAAGAATGTCGGATAAAATTTGTAAACAAAAAGAAGAAAAAACTGGAACGTGACATCTTGGCATAGCACAGAGTACGGTCAGTATTTCCTAAACGCGGATTTCATGATAAATGTATGTAGCCAAGGCAGAAGTCAATGTTTCCGGACACGAACATAATCAGTTTAGTGTACGTCTCTTTTTTTCTTTGTCATTTATTTTCTGCGTTCAGTACCCTGTACCTTTTCTTGTAACTAAAAGACGTTTCATGGAAACCATGGAAACTCAACAGCAAAAAATAAAAAAAAAAAAAAAAGAAAAACGATACAGCTATACTTGAAGCACACGAGGAAAGATATTCAACATTTTTGATAAAGAGTAGGATGGTTGGTTCAAAGTGAATGTATTTACCGAATGGTTTGTCCTTCAGTCATAAAATTAACCATATTCGGTCTTGTTTATCATCTACTATGAAAACCTTAATCACTGCAAAGGAAATAGCGCGATTTTTTAAGGGAGAGAGAGAGAGAGAGAGAGAGAGAGAGAGAGAGAGAGAGAGAGAGAGGAGAGAGAGAGAGAGAGAGAGAGAGAGAAAAACAGCATGGCATTCCATTATTCTACGCTCTTAGATAAGATATTTAACATTTGTGGTAATCTGATGTGGATTTTATCTGTCTCTGTATTTCATT
>JADBJO010000900.1:502591-512591 GCA_016801955.1 Conus betulinus | reverse complement strand
ACTCCGCCAGAAGAGCTGTGTTTTGAATCATGTCTGTTAGTCAGGCCGTCAGCCAGACGAATTGAAAACCATGACACTGATTTTGTTCAATCTTGGCCGGACGACAACACGTTGCCGATGATTTTTACGGTTTTACGGAAGAAAGAAATTAAAAGATATTTCCGATGTGGTTTTAAAAGGTGTATTTTACTGTGCTGTGTGGACGATTTTTCAAAATGACTTCCGAGTTGACTTCAACGCGCGCGGTGACAACCAGGATATGGTCCTTTGCGGTCGGCTGGGCTATAAGCAACGCTCTCTGTCTCTGTCTCTCTGTCTCTGTCTCTCTCTCTCTCTCTCTCTCTCTCTCTCTCTCTCTCTTATTGCTATGAATATAATGTTTAAATCAACAGGCCACATGAATCCAATACGCCTCTTACGCAAAGAACTTTCAAATCCGAATAAATAGTTGGAAATCCATCCGGGTGACTCACATGAGCACGCTGTAAATATCACGTTGATACAGAGAGGGGGGGTCTGTTGGGCTACCGCGGAACAAATATATAGGCATTTTTCACGGCACCGAAGAAGTCCTGGGTTTAATTCCCTTTTAGAGACAGCCAAATTGGAGCAGACTTTCATTTCTACAGCATCCGTGCAGATTCCAACCTCTACCAACTCCTTTTGTTGAAATTTTGAACAGAGGAAACGTGAACTTGAACGCATGAATTTAGAAGAAAAAAAAAAAAAAAAAAAAAAAAAACTCGCCTTCCATTCCGTTGAGAGTTCCGATCTATGTTTGGTAGAAGAATAGCGCACTGTTTGTCGGTGGAATGAACCTCTCTCTGTGTGTCTCCCTCCCTTCACCTCTCTCTCTCTCTCTCTCTCTCTCTCTCTCTCTCTCACTCACACACACACACACACACACACACACACACACACACACACACACACACACACACATGCACGTGTGCGCGTGCGCCCAGGCGCCCACCCACCCGCTCACACACACACACACACACACACACACACACACACACACACACACACACACATGCACGTGTGCGCGTGCGCCCAGGCGCCCACCCACCCGCTCATACACACACACACACACACACACACACACACACACACACACACACAGAGCCAATACTGTTATCGTGTTGATATAAAAACCCCCAAAGATGGAATGAAGCTATCTGTCCTACAGGTGGGATTATAGTCATACTTACCCCCCCCCCCCCCCTCCTCCCTCCCTACCTCCCCCCCCCCCCCCCCCCCCCCCCCCCCCCCCCCCCCCCCCCCCCCCCCAAGGATTTAAAAACAAAACAGACGAAAGAAAAGAAAGAAGGACAGATAGAAAGGAAAGAACATTATTAAAAAAAAAGAAAAGAAAGAAAGAAACTTTCCATTGGTCGTGAGTGTCACAATTAAACCCGAGGAAAGAAGATGATGAAGAAAATTAAAAAAAAGAAAATGAGGAAGAAGAAGACAGTCATAGGCATCAGAAGATCAATGGACAATCAAATACATTGGGAGGGGGGGGGGTAGGAGGGATAAAACAAACAAACAAACAAACAAGCAAAAACATAAATACAAACGATCACTATGACCGAATTTTTTTTGCTAAATACAGGAACGCAAATAGTAATTGACTAACAAGAAAGACAACTCTGCTCTCACAATGAGATAATCAAACGCCCATAACTTTAAACGAATGCTGCTCACGGCAACAATTTGCAGGGCGTTAATGTAGGGATTAGGCACACACTGAACAAATACGCCCTCAGAAAAGACGTTTCGAGCTTACCCACGGACACGCTGCATATGACTTACGTACATACCAATAACTGAAGAAATAAACAAACAGTATGATCACGATCGACCCATCAGCTGAAAGTTGTTTACCTGATGCTCTGAGCATCAACAGAGTACGTAGCTGATAGAGAAACAAAGCGCGCGTCATTGGTCAAGACAACGAAACTATAGATCAGGACTGCGATGTTCTCCCCATGGTGTTGATGAGAATGCCACAGAATGATATAGGTGGTGCTCCGTGTGAGAGATACCCATGAGTGGCCTGTGTCACAGCTACAACCCATCAATGGTCTATTGAAGTGTCTCTTCCAGAGAGCGAAAGTCGACTCTAAACCAGCATCAGCAAAACTGGTTTTGTACGCAGCGCGGGACTCAGCAGTTCCACGAATCACCAGTAAAGTATTGAATGCTTACACTTTAACGTCGTCTTTTCCATTCCGTCTGTCCTCCTCCTCACTTCCCCCCCCCTTGGGGATTAGGGGTCCTGAAAGTTTCAGTTTGTCAAGGCGGCGTCATCGCGTGCATGTCCACCCACGCCAGATCATACGTGCTAGGCCAGGGTTCGCATCTGCGCAGGGTTATAGCTCAATGAATGAATGAGTTAGGAAAGGGGTGGGTGGGAAGAACGTTGCATGGACAAGGCATGGTAGATAAATATTCTGTCTTACGCATTTATCCAACATGTTGGTCAGGCGTTGAACACCCTAGCTAACATAGTCAGTGCCGTTGCTGTACTTGTGTGTGTATGTGTGTGTGTGTGTGTGTGTGTGTGTGTGTGTGTGTGTGTGTGTGTGTGTGTGTGTGTGTGTGTATGTGCACGCGCGCGCGTGTTGTGTTGTGTAGTGTAGTGTACTGCATTTCATGAATTCTAAAGTAGGTATAACAGCTGCTCAGAAACTTGGAAAATGGTTTCTTTTTATTCATGAAACCACTTTGTTTTATACAGGTCTGTTTTCTGTTGTTGGAATTGTTTTAAAACAATTTAACCTTCTGAGTAATTGATCCAGAAAATAAAATAAAATCCACATTTCACGAGCACATTCTTCTACACTGCTTTCCAGTTTCTTAAACGTCTCAAAACTCTGCACGAACATTCTAATCTCCTTTAAAATATAGGGATGTGGCATCGAAATGGCACATATAAAATTTGCATTTTTTTCCCATTAATTAGATCCTTCTTTGAAATGTATGGTAAAATTCGATAACCCAGCCACGAAGTTATATGCTCTTTTATAGCACTTTAAAGTGGATTTGTGAGGTTAAGTGGATTTGCGAGGTTGTGTGTGTGTGTGTGTGTGTGTGTGTGTGTGTGTGTGTGTGTGTGTGTGTGTGTACATGCGTGCCTGCGTGCTGTATGAGTTTGCATGAGCACGCCTTTGTACATTTGTGCACGTGCACGCTGACACATTAGCATACACGCGAAAAGTCAGATAATTGATTTTTGTCTGATTAAGAAAAATCAAAAGATAATGAAAACAGACACAAAATAAAATAAATAAATAGATAAATAAAAAATAATAAATAAATAACAACGATGACATTTGAATATGTCCATGAAAACTTTCAAACTTAAAACTTTTTTGGACCATTTTTCTTTGTCAGGGTTTATGAAGAAATCTCCATCGCAGTTCCATGTTTTTACTAGGATTTGGTCCACACCACCCCTTCAGCCCTAGAATTGAAAGGGAGGAAATTGGTACCAACAAGTCAAGTTTAGCTCCCTTTCCTCCTTCCAGCACGCATTAGGTCATTACAGGATTTGTGCAAGGCTAATGGACCCCTGAAACGGAAGCCGGCCCAAGAATAGGAACGGAAAAACGGGAAGGGAAAAAAAAAAAAAACGGAACGAAGGAAGGAAAGATGATGGGGGGGGGGGGGGGGGGGGGGGGGGGGGGGGGGGGGGGGGGTGGTGGGCATTGAAAAGGGGGGAAAGAAAGAAAAAAACAAAAAGGGGAAAACGTGAAAGAGAGGAAGCCAAAAAGGAAAGCAAGAAGGAAACAAAACTGAGAAGAAAAAAATGGACAGAAAGAAGGAAAAGGGGAAGTGAGGGAATAAAAAAAAAAAAAAAAAAAAAAGAAGAAACAAAACAAAAAAAAAAAAAAAAAAAAAACTGAAAAATAAAGGGAGGTAAAAAGGAAGTAAACTTGAAAAAAGAAAAAAAAAAAAAAAAAAGAAAAGAAAAAAAAAAAAAAAAACAGAGACGCGAACGAAGAAGATCGGAGAGAAATGAAGGAAAAAGAAAGAAAAAAAGTAGACAGAAAGAAAGAAAGAAAAAAACGACAGTAAGAAAGAAAAAAAGAAAGAAAGAAAGAAAGAAAGAAAGAAAAAAAAGAAAGAAAAAAAGAAGAAAAAAAAAAGGGGGGGGGGGGGGGGGAAGTCGGAAAGGAAGGAAAAAAATTGGCATAAAGGAAGGAATAAAGGAACTGAAGAGAAAAGTTAGACATAGGAACTGAAGAGAAATAAAGAGAAAAATAAAATTGATGTAGGAGGCGGGGGTGGGCGGGGAGACGGGGGGGGGGGGGGGGGGGGGGGGTGTGTGTGTGTGCAGAGAAAGAAACAAAGTAACGAGGACATCTCAAAAGGGGAGAGGGGGGTAGAAGGAAACAATGGAACACAGGCAGAAAATGACAAAGAAAGAAATTTAAGAATGAAAAAGAAGGAAGGATGAACATTGAAAAGAAAGAAAGAAAGACTTAACGGAAAGAAAGAGAGGGCAAAAAAGGGGGGGGGGAGAAAAAGAACGAAAGAAAGAAAGTAAGAAAGAACAAGAAAAAAGAAAAGAAAAGAAACACGAAAAAAAAATAAAAAGGGAAAATTGAGGAAAGAAAAAAAAAAATGCAACGAATATTTCTTTTTTCAATGAAAGGGGGTAAAGGTGTGTGTCGGCGGGGGAGGGGGGGGGGGGATGGGGAAGGGAGAGAAAAATCAAACAAACAGGGGGAAGAAACAGAGAGCAGGGAAAGACTGGAACCAATCCTACTCAATGAGCCAGGGCTAACGCCGCGAAACCTGAAGGTCTCATGGACATCATGAGTGTAGCTCCCACTTTGTAGTCGTCAGTTTTATAATCGGTATTAGCGGGGTATTAGCCCTCACTACGATGCGCTCTCTCTCTCTCTCTCTCTCTCTCTCTCTCTCTCTCTCTCTCTCTCTCTCTCTCTCTCTCTCTCTCAGTGTAGTAAGATGACTCGAAATCTCTTGATAGCAGATGTGAATGAACTCTATAGGGTAGTGGAGAGGGTACATCATGTGGGATGGGATGTTGGGGGGGGGGGGGGGGGGGGGGAGACAGACAGACAGACAGACAGACAGAGACAGAAAGGGATTGGGGGCATGTGTGTCTGTTTATCTGTCTTTCTGCGTGGGGATCATTTGTTACGGGTGCATCACATGCTTTTTTTCTGTTCCCTATCTCTCCCCTCCCCCTTCCCCCCTCCCCCCTCCCTGCCCCTTTCATTGGCGGGAGAGTTTATGAGGTGGGAAAGAAGAGAGGGAAAGGGGGTGGCAGAGTGGATGTAGGGGAAGGGTGGGGGGGGGGAGGGAGGGAGTGGAGCAGGGGGATTCAATTTCATACCTTGTAATCGATAACCACCCCAGACTGTCTTTTTCCCTCCGTGCATCATTGTCTAGCGGTAAATTAGTTTCGTGTGTTTGCCGGTGTTGATTTTGTTGTTGCGTTATTTTTGTTGTTCTTGTTGTTTGTTTGTTGTGTTGTTGTTGTTGTTGTTGTTGTTTTCCTGTTCTGTTACCTGCGAGTGATTACTGTCAACCTGTTAATGGATAACTGGAGCTGCAATGGCTGGATGTTGATTTTCTTTTAAATAGATCAATACCTTCGCTTTAAACCGCTGGCACCACGCCTTTTTTCCTCCCTAAAACCGGTCTAATTCGCCCCCAACAGCTAAATAGTTCAATCACAGAGTTAAAGATGCCAGAACTCGGTTGTAAATGGGCGCTTCTGCCATGTAGACACTGTGTTATACACATTTATACGTCACTTCACATTATCATCATCGGTCGATTCAGATTTAGATGCCTTGGGTGTGATGTTACGCTTGTTTACCAAATGAGGCATACACAAATTCCGTAATGACATTGACTCATAAACTGAGAGAAGGTAACCCTAGCTTGCGATGGTAAGACAGACGTCATCGTCCCTTTATCTTTCTTCTTCTTCTTTTTTTTTTTTTTGTGGAAACAGGTCTATTGCATGCCAAAGCTCAACCGCGATCTGAGACAGGAGTTCAGTGCCGGTGTTTTCTATTTTGTGCAGTTCTTGTGATTTTGAACTCTGATCTGATCTGTCCTGAGTGATGATGGCATCACAAAGATTGTGTATAATAGTTTGTGTTACGAACCTCTAAGAATTGTGTATAATTGAGTAAATGTTACGAACTTCTAAGAACAAACCAGACAAAAACAAGATGCAAAGTATATAAACGTACTCCCAGTCAAGATCTATTGAATACGCCTGTAAAAAAGAACGTCACAATCAAACTTGCGTCATAATAACAAACGTCACAATCAAACATGCGTCATAATGTATTTCGTCACTGAGATAAGAAATCGGCGAAGTACTTTCAGAGATATTTTATAAAGAAGAAAAAACCGTTTGGGCCGTTATAGCCGTTAGTAACAGCTGTTCTGGTAAACTAAAACATCGGGCATCATCCATGACCCATAATGAACATACCTACAAATTTTCAGAAAGATCGGCCCAGAAGTTTTTGTCTGGAGCGAGTGGAACACATTTTGACCACGGACAGACAGACAGACTGACAGACAGCATTTCTTCGTTCCCATTGTAAAGTACTCCCTGTTCTATAAGAACTGGGAGTATAAAAAAAAATGCAAGTGAATTTTGTTGACCAACAAGCATTTTCATGTGTGTGTCTGAAAGTGTTTTCTTTACTTAATCTTTGTAACTTGTTGAATAATTCATGAGGTGGACGTCTGCTGAATTCATCTGAGTGTACAGCATTAAGCAAGGTATTTAGATCAGCCCTACTTTGTCAGTGAGATACTATCTTGCTGATTGCACGTGGATGTTGTCTTCAACTTTTCAATAGACCTAAATACATTGTGTCACTTTTTTTTTTATTTTCTTTGAAAGTTCTTGTGTGTGTGTGTGTGTGTGTGTGTGTGTGTGTGTGTGTGTGTGTGTGTGTGTGCGTGCGTGCGTGCGCGCACGCGCGTGTGTGTATGTGTGTGTGTGTGTGTGTGTGTGTGTGTGTGTGTGTGTAAACTTTATAATGATCGACAATATTTTTAACGCCTGAAGAAATTTTTGACGGAAAATGGTTTGGAAAAAAAAAAAATTGTGAAGCGCCTTCCATCGTTCTATAGTAATGGAAAGAGAGAGAAAAAAATGACGTTTTCTCTCCTCTTCCTGCATTTTCTTTCTTTTATAACAGATCTTCATAATCGAATCGTTTGAAACAAAGCCATATTTGGCATTAATATTTTCGCAGATAATAATGATAATAATAATAATAATAATTGTTGTTGTTGTTGTTGTTGCTATTGGTATTATTATTATCATTATTATCATCATTATAATTATTATCATCCTTATTATTATCATTATTATTATTACTGCTGCTGTTGTTTGTTGTTGTTGTTGTTGTTAGTGTTGTTTCAGCTGCTGCTGCAGCTGCTTTTTGTTGTTGTTGTTGTTTTGTTTGTTTGTTTGTTGTTGAGAGAATTTCCTGTCCTCGGAAAGAAATCAAGCTGTTGTTTCCACAAGGGGCTGGCCACCTGGGCAGAACCGAATGAAGGGCTGGCAGCTGGCGCCAATAAACAGCCATTTCCCCTCTCACTCAGTCAAATGTCAGGTCACTCTGTTTTTTCACCCTTCCTTCATTTTTTTCTTCTTTTCATTCTCTCTCTCTCTCTCTCTCTCTCTCTCTCTCTCTCTCTCTCTCTCTCTCTCCTTTCTTCTCTGTCTCTCTCTCTCTTTCTCTCTCTCATTCTCTCTCTCTCTCTCTCTCTCTCTCTCTCTCCCTCTCTCTCTCTCTCTCTCTCTCTCTCTCCCTCTCTCTCTCTCTCTCTCTCTCTCTCTCTCTCTCTCTCCCTTTTCTCCTCTCTCTCTCTCTCTCTCTCTCTCTCTCGCTCTCTCTCTCTCTCTTTTCTATCTCTCTCTCTCTCTCTCTCTCTCTCTCTCTCTCTCTCTCTCTCTCTCTCTCTCTCTCTCTCGTTTTGTCGGTTCTTGTTGTTCAGTTTTTGTTTGTTTTCTTTGCCGAGCATACAAATTCTGTGTGTACGTGTCATCTGCACCATCAGCTAAACTCGCCTTCTCTTCCGAAAGTTGATGACTGGATTTTAAAACAAACAAAATCCAATAATTTATGTTATATATGTGCTTACACACAAAATCTTGGTTGATGTAGTTTCGTTTGAAGGACTTTTCGGGAAATGGAGCCAGAATTCATGTTTACTCCCGAAGAAAAACAAATCCATTTGCATAGAAAAAACGGCCCTGATAGATTGATAGATTCAAACCCGACACCCAAGGATCACGAATTCGGCACTCTGCCACCACACCCACCCCTATCCTAATCTGTCCCCTGTTCTCCTTCCCGACCCACCCACCCACACCCACCTCCCCGCCATCCCCACTCTCTTCCCACCCCCCATCCCCACCCCCTCCCTCTCGCTCCCACCCCTACTGATCGCTTCCTGTCTCTGTACCCCTACAGTGACCAGAGGTAAAACTGGCCGTGCGATCCGACTGAACGGGGATATATGAGAGAGAGAGAGAGAGAGAGAGAGAGAGAGAGAGAGAGAGAGAGAGAGAGAGAGCAGAGCATATCAAACACAATGTGATCTACGCACAATACAGCTTTTTTCCTTTTCTTTCCAGAGGGTTAAATAGGTAGATAGATAAATAAATAAATAAAGTAAAAAGTAAATAAATAAATGAAAGAAAAAAGCAGAGGGTTAAATAAGCAGATAAATAAATAAATAGATAAATGAATAAATAAATAAAGTAAATTAATAGATAAATGAAAGAGAAAAAAAAAACAGAGGGTTAGATAGGTAGATAAATAAATGAATAAAGTAAATAAAGGCAAATAAATAAATTAATAGAGTGTAAGCAAATTACTCTTTAGCTGGATTAACTTTGTAAATTCTCCAATTTTCCACACTTTATTTCATTTCGTACATCGAATTTGGTTGGTTGGTTGGTTGGCTGGTTTCTGGGGTTTGGGGTGCGCGGGTTTTTTTTATGTTTGTTTGTTTTTTGTTTTTTTTCGCAACACAAAGAACTGTAGCAAAAACCAACACAACAACGCCAACAAAAACACAAAACAACAGCAGCAGTACGAAAATCAAGGAGCAAAGTGGCACAGTGACTCAACAGCTGTATTGATGGCATTGTTTCACAGGCTCAGCCTCTGACGATGAGAAGAGATCATAGTCCTGGCCTGTGCCATTAATTTCTTATGGTCACACACACACACACACACACACACACACACACTCACACCTGGCACCACAGGTGATGAAAACATTTTTTGTTATTATTGAAAGTGTGCTTACCTGTAGACAGGAGGAGTGTGTGTGTATGTGTGTGTGTGTGTGTGTGTGTGTGTGTGTGTGTGTGTGTGTGTGTGTGTGTGCGCGCGCGCGCGCGCGCGCGTGCATGGGTGCGTGCGTGCGTGTGTGTCTTTTCCTTTTAGTTCTTTCTTTGAATTCGTTATCAATGTTTGAGTTAACCTAGCGACTTACTTTTCATAAAAGTTTATTCAGTAATAGTCCGTAATTGTACTTAAGAGCACTTAGATCTTGATCTTTGATTCTTCCTTTATTTATTGTGCTTCCTCTGCTCATTTTCCAACTCTTCCCCTTCTCTCCCCCTCCCTCTGCCTCCCCTCCATCTCCCTCCTTTTCTCGCGAATTTTCCCCTTTTCTATGACCACAATTAAATGTCGAAATTATTATTAATCAGAGTCGATCGTCACCCGTGGGTATTGAGTAAAAATTCCTTCCTTCCTTCCTTCCTTCCAACGTGTAAGTAAGCGTAAGATATGAAAATGAGCTTAATTGGATGTAGGCAGTTTAAGTAAGCACTTGTCTTTTTCAGAAAAAAACCGTTCACCATTAGGTTCTTCTTTCAATGTGTTTGTATTATCTATAAAGCCTGTAAGTCCTAGACGATTTTATGATTGGTTATGTACTTGGACATTAAACAAAATGTAGA
>JADBJO010000900.1:495091-497591 GCA_016801955.1 Conus betulinus | reverse complement strand
ATTCACTGTGATTTTCTGTGACAATTTGTCGCTAAACCGTAAACTGACAATCTGCTCCACTGTATAACACAAACCTTACCAGCTGTGAATTTTTTTTCCCCGTGACAAACGGTGAGTCAACCAAGAACTGATGATTGCTTTACTATGCATACACACACGATACCAGCTGTAATTTTTCGTGACTAATGGTGATTGAAAGAAGAACTGACCATTACTATACTGCATACCATACATTAACACAAACGGTGACTGAACCAATGAGTGATCATTACTATGCTGTACACATACACTCAACCAACTATGATTCTCCGCGTAAAACAGTCAACAGGAAGTTTATTATTCGACGGTTTCTGTAATCGTTTTCTTGTTTGATTACAATATTAAATTTGTTGTGGATGATCGTAATTTCTTTGAGCAGCTGAGTTTCATTTTTATTAAACTGTTCGTTTGTTTGTTTGCTTGCTTGCTTGCTTGCTTTCGTATAATGAGATTTTATCAATGTTTTTGCCTTTGATACAGAAGAGGATTAGGGGAAAGGGGGGGGACAGCAATTTACTCAGTATACTGTTTAATCAAAATTGGAGTATATGAATTCAGCCGAAAGGAAGCAAACAGTTGTATTACATGCTATCAGACGGGGATATCATTTTTTGTGTTCCCATTTTAGATACCAGACATAGTCAGCCCTCGCTATGTTGCAATCTGCGGCCAACCAGCCGTGCAGCAGAGCTAGGGCGGGGTACTGGCAATTTACATGGCTGTAACGGTTGAAACTGCTGAATCCATTGCTGTCATTTATACGACAAGCTGAGAAGGGTAATTCCAGGAAAAAAAACCCTGTATTCTATGTAATATTCAAATGTGAGAGAAAATAGACAGTACAACGAACAGAAACCGAATCACAGCATGCTGGTGGTGCCGATTGCTGTCTGTGGAGTTCTGACTGAAAGTATCTGAGCGCCATGTATGGATTTGTGACTGCAGCAGCCCAGCGCCATCAGTGGAGTTGTGACTGTCAGGATCGAGTCATGCGCCATCGGTGGAATTCTGACTGCATGGATTTTCGACTGCAAGAAGCCGTACACCATCTTTGAAGGTGTGACTGCAAGTAGCCGAGCGTCATCTTTAAAGTTGTGACTGCAAGTAGTCGAGTGCCATCTGTGGAGTTTTGACTGAACTATCTGAGCGGCAACTGTGGCGATGGTGTGATAGCTAAAAACAGGCCTGTTCTACGAAATTCCGCTGGTTTTTCCTTTTTTTTTCACAGAATAACTTTCTGTGTCTGGAATTCGGGCTGTTCGCTGCAGGATGAGTGGGCCACAGGGCCACAATAAAGCGCCATTTTGTCCCGTTGCCTTCTGCTTATGCTTTTCATTTGTTGTCAATTAGAGATATGTGTAAATGTGTGCGTGCGTGCGTGCGTGAGTGCGTGCGCGCGCGCGCGCGTGCGCGTGTGTGTGTGTGTATGCGTGTGTGTGTGTGTGTGTGTGTGTGTGTGTGTGTGTGTGTGTGTGTGTGTGTGTACGCGTACGCCTGTATGCATTACCTAACCTTCTCGTAAGCTAAGGGCCAAGAGGAGGGAGAAGGGTGTAAGGGAGACTGGGGCGATTGAATAACGGGTATGTGTGTGAGGGAGAAAAGGGAGAAGGAGAGAGGTTGCTTATCTAGCTAGCTATCATGTATGTGTATAGATCTCTCTCTCTCTCTCTCTCTCTCTCTGTGTGTGTGTGTGTGTGTGTGTGTGTGTGTGTGTGTGTGTGGTGTGTGTGTGTGGTGTGTGTCTGCCTGCCTGTCTCTCTGTGTGTCTGTTTCTGTGGATACTAATATCAATACTCGAAACGTTCCATCGTTACATCTCCGACAAGCTTTAAACTACTAGACGAACTTCAGGGCACGCCGCCACATAACCATCTTGCATGTTATTCGAAACCAACTCGCTCGTTCCTTCAATTGTGGGGCCGGGGGTACAGTCAGTTATGCACAGAAGCAGAGGTCAGGAAGGAAGAAGAAGGAAGAAGGGAGGAGGAGGAGGAGGAGAGATGGGAGAGAAGAAGTTGTGATGGGGAGAGGGAATGGAGAAGAGGATGGGGATGGGGTGGGGGAGGGGGGAGGGAGGGAGGGGGCTGGATCATGCTGAGCTAGATGGAGAAGCGAAGGTTGAGCGTGGCTAATATCCGTCATTGGTGATTCTTCGCATCCACTTTGTGTGTGTGCACGAGTACATTCATGGCTAGAAGAGACCCAGAGTCTGACCTGGGGGTCCTGAAATATGCATCCTGGCTAGAGGGCGGGGGGGGGGGGGGGGGGGGGGGGGGGGGGAAGAGTGTAGCAGAGGATACGTAAACAACTTTCCGTGACCCAGACGCTAAGTGAGGGGAAGGGATGGAATGGGGAATGGGGTTGGGGTGGGTGGGGTGGGGGTGGGTTAGGAGGAGGAGAGCTTGGAAGAAAGAAGGAGGAGGAGGGGAGGGGGAGGGTGCATACAGGATTTGGCCGGTTC
>JADBJO010000900.1:487591-490091 GCA_016801955.1 Conus betulinus | reverse complement strand
TCTTCTTCTTCTTCTTCTTCTTCTTCTTCTTCTCCTCCTCCTCCTCCTCCTCCTCCTCTCCGCCTCCTTCTTCTTCTTTTCGTCTCCTTCTTCGTCTTTTTCTTCTTCTTCTTCTGTTGTTTCAGAATTGATTTTTAAGAGCGTGGAGGGGGGGGGGGGGGGGGGGGGGGGGCGGGAGGTTGGATACCCGAAGAGGGAGGCGAAGGAGGGGGCAATTTACTCAGTTTATTGGTTCATTCTCGTCGGCTGATTGGAGCAGAATATTATCCAGGAACCCCCAATGCAGCTGCACGCAGCAGCAGCAGCAACAACAACAACTACACAACAATAACAACAAGGTGAGGTTTAATTCAGGTTTTTATATGTTTTATATGTGCAGAAAAATAAAGTGATTAAATGTGTTGAAATTAAAAACTTCTTTTTTTGCGCACACACTGGTTTGTATGGATCACACAAGAAGAGAGGAGGGGGACAGAAAAAGAGAGAGAGAGAGAGGAGGAGAGGGAGGGAGACAGAGAGGAGGGGGGGGGGAGGGGAGTGACATGGTTATTTATTGAGGGAAAGAACTGGGCACAAAATCAGTGACTTCTCTTTCATCCAAACCTCAAACAAAGAGAAAATATCTGCAAGGTGGTATGAAAAGAAAACATGGCAAAAAAAAATGCATATCAAAAGATACACCACCACAATACAATTCCAAGAAATAACACCAACATACCTGTAGAGGAATGTGGTTTAAGCCATTTAGTTGATACAGCAGTGCCACCTGCCTTGTAATACCGGTAGATGCCAAGCCCGTGGCGCGCGCGTGCGCGTGCGACCACACACACACACACTCATACACACACACACACACACACACACACACACACACACACACACCACACACACACATCACTCACTCACTCACTCACTCAATCACTCACACACACACACACACACACACACACACACACACACACACACACACACACACAACACACACACACACACAAGTGCGCGCGAGCAGACAGACAGACAAAAAGACAGACCGAGACAGACAGACAGACAGACAGACAGAGAGAGAGAGAGAGAGAGAGGAGAGAGAGAGAGAGAGACAGACAGAGTGGAGTAGGAACACAATAAGAATACAGACAGACAGACAGAAAGACACAGAGAGAGACAGTCTCTGACAGAGACAGAGAATGAAGTAGTGACACAGTAAAAAAAAAAAAAAAAAAAAAAAAAAAAACAGAGAGAGAGAGAGAGAGAGAGAGCAAAGGCAGCCCTTCAACCAAAAAAAGAAAGTACGTATTTTACCATACATTCGGCCTCCGTTGCAAAGAAAAAAAAAAATGAAAGGAAGATTAGTCACACAACAGTGTGCACGAGAACCGTGACAGATGAAACAGTCTTTGTACATGGAAACCCAAGAACGTCAAAACGCAATAAACACAAGCAAAAGCGAAAGACGGCAAAATCCGTGCAATTTTACAAGCTGTTGTAGTGATATAAAGAGAAGGAGAGAGGGCAAGAGAGAAAGAAAGCGCAAAGGAAAGATGTCAGAAAGAAACTTAGAGAAAGAGAGGTAACGGACGGAAAGGCACTGACAAGAATCAAGGAGACAGACAGACAGACAGACAGGCAGACAGAGCGTACCCAAAATAAAATATTATATCTGAAACGAGAAAATATCATGAAAGTAGTGTCGTTGAAAAAAAAAATTAATAAAATCGTGCAATTAAGAAGAGAATTGAGAATATCGGCATTGCTTATGTCAGTAACAATAACAATGTCATACATATCAATTCAGTTAACGTCAAAATTATTTAATAACACATCCTTAAAGTTAATGTCTGGATTACGTTTCGTTTTTTGTTTTTGTTTTTGTTTTGTTGTTTGTTTTTGTTTTTCTTGGGAGGAGGGGGTGCATTCAAAGGTTCCAGGGTCCCCCGCCCCTTTTACTTTGATATGGATATGAACAATGCAAGGGAATGACTGACGCACGCCTCAGCGCGGGCCAGTCTTCATATTATCATCCGTATTTAGAATGTCCACTGAATGGCTATGTTATAAACTGGTTATATCTTATTTTACAGATTCTTCTATCGTGCTTTTTTCCCATCAGCACTAGACCACTGTTCGCTGTATGATGGAAGCCGTGAAAGGACCCTGTGTGGTCGATCCATGAGCCATAATGACGCACACACATTGAACACACCGTCACACGACATCACAGCGCAATGGACGACAGACGTGATGACTTGAATAGCGCCTTTCTTATCCCGCATCATTGTGAAACCCTTACCTCCCCCACAGATATACATATAGAACTCTCAGTCCGTACAACGTCCTCCTGTCCCCGACTTCTTTTCATTCCCGACTACCCCCCCCCCCCCCCCCCCCATCTCCCTCCCGCTCTGGTACGGTCTTCAAAAAGCTGACAGGCTACCGCGAAATGAGAGATTATTCGGAACTGGTCTGTCTGGAACATCTTTCCTATCCCCACCCCCTACCCCTC
>JADBJO010000900.1:475091-485091 GCA_016801955.1 Conus betulinus | reverse complement strand
CACACACACACACACACACACACACACACACACACACACACACACACACACACACACACATATATATATATATATATATATATATATATATATATATATATCCATATATATATATATCCATATATATATATATATATCCTATTTCATCCTGTATATTCAGTGGCATTACATGATACATCACAGTATTTGGGGAAGATAAAAAGTTGAAGTCGCACAACACCCATGAATTTACTGCAATGTTTCGGTTTATTACAACCTTTTTCAAGCAACACTGGCAACTGACAAACAAAATAGCATAGAATTCTGTGGTATCACGGTATTTTCTCACGTGCTGTAGATCGAGAGATAATGTTGCTTTTTCCCAGCCCAGCCGACTACAAAGGGCCATATCAGGACGTCACCCTTTTGAAGTCAACTCTCAATACGGATTTAAGAAAAAGAAAACATATAAGACTCACTGGAAGAAAAAAAAAAACGATTTTGTGTAATGCTGTATATTCTTTCGTCTTTTCTCGTCAATCACAGGGTTATATTGTTGTTTGGTACACTATTATATTGTCTTATATTCCAATGCGTTCGGGGGGGGGGGGGGGGGGGGGGGGGGGGAAGGGGGGGGGGAGTCATTGTTTCGTTTCGTATTTCGTACATCGTACACTGCTGTCATCTATCGCAAGGTTTCTACATCATACCATGGTATTATCTCGTGTTGAAGTGCACAATACGATGTTATTCTGTATATTTCAACGTATTCTAGGGTGTACACAGGTGTTAACATATTGCATTGCATTCTACACTACTATGTGGACTTTTTTCTTCTTCTTCTTCTTCTTCTTCTTCTTCTGCGTACGCTGGCTGATACTCCTGCGCACACCCCCTGTATAGAAAGGCAAGGATTAATCCATCTACCCAACAAAGGGGAGTGGAGTTTTGTGTGTATGACCGTAATGTTTTTGATCCTGCCATTAAGGCAGCCATACTCCAACTTCGGAGAAATGTGGACCTTCGACCCATGGTATTGTAAACACCATTGAATTCACTCCTTGCATGGAACACAACTATGTCATCCTGTCCACCAGTTCATTCTGGGACATACTGTGGTAGATTTTCGTACATCGCCCTATACTCTCATTGCATTCCAGAGCGTTCCATGCTGTTCTCGGGTGTTCTCAGAGGGCGTGGGACAGGGCCTATGTCAAGGAAACGATGGTCAGTCTCTCTCCTTTTCTTCTCTCGTTTCTGCACACTCTTGTGTGTGTTGACCTCACGTGAGTGGTGTCTCCTGCGTTAATTGGCGGAACGGAGAACCGATAGGACGGGAGGGAGGGAGGGAGGGACGGAGGGACGGAGGGGAGGACGGTAGAGACGGAGGGAGGGAGGGAAGGAAACTGAGATCTCAAAGAGGCGGAGGGATTGGAGTGCAGAAGTGGAGAGAGAGAGAGAGGGGAGGGGAGGGGCGAGGTGGGGGAAGGGAGGGGAAGAGGATGGAGGAGGGGGAGGGGGGGGGTAGGGGAGGGGAGATGGGCACGCGATGGCCACGAGTCACATCTGATTACTGACCCCGTGCAATTCTATCCACAGAGAGAGAGAGAGAGAGAGAGAGAGAGAGAGAGAGAGAGAGAGAGAGAGAGACAGAGACAGACAGACAGACAGACAGACAGACAAGAGGACAGGCAGACATAGATTCAGACAGAGAGAGAGACCAGAGAGACCAGAGAGACAGAGACAGAGAGAGAGATACAGAGAGACAGAAAGACAGAGAGGAGAGAGAGAGAGAGAGAGAGAGAGAGCGAGAGGAGAGAGAGAGAGAGAGAGAGAGAGAGAGAGAGAGAACTTGCCTCGAGCCATTCTGTTCAGAGAGAGAGAGAGAGAGAGGAGAGAGGGGGGTTAGAGATGTCCTCCAGCCCGTTTTGTCCAGAGACAGACAGAGGAAGAGAAAGAGAGAAAAAAGGAGAAAGAAGAGCGAGATGTCTTCGAGCCATTCTGTCCACAGAGAGAGAGAGAGAGAGAGAGAGAGAGAGAGAGAGAGAGAGAGAGAGAGAGAGAGAGAGAGAGAGAGAGAGAGAGTAGAAAGGAGGAGGAAAAGCTGTTTGCATCATTAATACACTTTATCGCGCATAAGGGAGGAAAACACATCCTCAACTTTGTATCCAGTATACCAACTGTTCTTGCCAATAGTCAGTATTTAATCTTCGTGTAAAATTCCAATTATTTTACTTCGATTCTGGTGATCAGACACTAATTCTCAAGTCAGGGAAAAAAAGCGCCAATGCCGCTGAATCGGGCAAAATACGGTAATAATAGCTAACTCTGTACATAGGATCCCTGATAATGGTGTAATATAAAACTATAGCAGAAAGACTGAAGGGCGCCGCAGAGAGCGAAGCTAATGACATTTGCTGGTGCTCATCCTTTCATTACAAAAATTCACAAACGTCTGTGAGAATCAGCTACTCTTTCAGTATTTATAAGGTCTTCGTCATTTTTGTTTCTTCCTTGCCACAGGGAAATCATTTCCGTTATTCACTTTAGATGTATTTCAGGTGTTTTTGTTTTGTTTTTGATCAAAAACGTTCAGACTAGGCTTAATTATTCTCTCTCTCTCTCTCTCTCTCTCTCTCTCTCTCTCTCTCTCTCTCTCTCTCTCTCTCTCTCTCTCTCTCTCTCTCTCTCTCACACACACACACACACACACACACACACACACACACACACACACAATAATGTCTATTGTTCGGTCTGTCAGTCAGTTTATCTGCCTGTCTGTCTGTGTCTGTCTCAGTCTGTCTGTCTGTCTGTCTGTCTGTCTGTCTGTCTGTCTCTCTGTCTCCCTCCCTCTCTCTCTCTCTCTCTTTCCCTCTCTGTCTCTGTGTGACTGTCGGTCGGTCGGTCGGTCGGTCTCTCTCTCTCTCTCTCTCTCTCTCTCTCTCTCTCTCTCTCTCTATCTCTCTCTCTCCTTACTATAATGTCTAGTATTCGGTCTGTCAGTCAGTCTATCTGCCTGTCTGTCTGTGTCTGTCTGTCTGTCTGTCTGTCTGTCTGTCTGTCTGTCTGTCTCTCTCTCTCTCTCTCTCTCTCTCTCTCTCTCTCTCTCTCTCTCTCTCTCTCCCTCTCTGTCTCTCTGTCTGACTGTCGGTCTGTCAGTCCGCCTGTCTGTCTGTCTGTCTGTCTGTCTGTCTCTCTCTCTCTCTCTCTCTCTCTCTCTCTCTCTCTCTCTCTCTCTCTCTCATAGGAGTATCTCTCAATCGATCTATCTATCTATCTGTGTAGTTCTCTCTCTCTCTCTCTCTCTCTCTCTCTCTCTCTCTCTCTCTCTCTCATATGAGTATCTCTCAATCAAATCTCTCAATCTATCTATCTATCTATCTCTCGCTCTCTCTCTCTCTCTCTCTCTCTCTCTCTCTCTCTCTCTCTCTCTCTCTCTCTCTCTCTCTAATCTCCCAGCCACCCAGCCTTCCCACTCGCCTTTTTCTCTCTCCGTCCTACTCTCTTATCAAAAAAGAAAAAGACAGAAAAAAGATTCCATCACGTTTTGTTGAGCTCCAACCCCGCATTGTTTTAACGAAGCACCTCATTAGCTATGCACTCATTTGCATACTGCTCCCTTCCGAGGGGAGATCAGATGACAGGGTTCAACTTTCCTCGGGGAGGTCAGTACATGCAGGTGATGGGAGAGTGATCTCGCTTTACTTACCTACCAGGGGAGAGAAGAATAACCACAAAAAAAAAAGAAAGAAAAAAAAAAATGAAAGAAAAGATAAAAAAAGGAGGGGAAAAAGAGGGGTGTATGTAAAACGATGTGTGTGTGTGCGTGCGTGCGTGCGTGTGTGTGTGCGTGCGTGCGTGCGTGCGCGCGCGCGCGTGCGTGCGTGCGTGCGTGCGTGCGTGTGTGTGTGTGTGTGTGTGTGTGTGTGTGTGTGTGTGTGTGTGTGCGTACGCGCGCGCTTGGGCGCGCTGTGCGTGTGCGGGAATTAATGAATCTCCGGGATGGCGAATACTTTTTATTAATGGTTTAAGACTGACTGAAACCAGCGAAAATTTCTTGTAAGATATCCTTTCCCTATCTCCCTCTCAAAGTAAACTGGTAAATAGATGAATAAAATAAATAAGTAAGTGAATTAAATGGATGAATAAATATACAAATACCTTAAATAAATAACTAATTAATTAACTCGTTGAGTTAAAATTCACATCAAATCAAGATTTGCTTTGAAAGCTGAATTCAGTTTTATGTTATCTCTTCAAAGGCGTGCCTAAAATGCGTCAGCTCCCAGTATCATATTTGTTTTAAACAGTTTGAACAAAATAAAACGTTAACTGATCCCATCCAAATACCTCACCATTTGCCAAGCCCATTATCAAGGTCCCATGTCCAGCCCTTCCCTGGACATGCAGAGTAATATTTTCAAAGGTGACTTGTTTCTTTCTTGCTTTGACTAATTTGAAAACTCTGGATTGTTCATTCACATTTAAAAGCAGTTGTAAGCGCACTACCTTTTTTTTCCCCTTGAGAAATGATCAGAAATATTTCCCCGGTAAAATTCCATTTCTTTGTGTATTCGCTAATCTGTATCACATCCCATTTCATAACACAAGACATTTCTATTATCATTTGTTAAAAAAAAAACTTCTGCTGCTTCTGCATACGCAGGCTGATACTTCTGCTAAAACACCCCCTGTATAGAAAGGCATGGATTAATGCCAGTTAAAAGACAAAATCGGTATAAGCCCCATAGCTAAATGGCTGTAGAGACAGGAAACTATCAGAGGTTCACAGTGCCCAGGGCACGGCATGATGGAAGGCGCGGAGCCCATCTTTCTCCTTTCGCCGCTCGATCCAGCAAGTAGTTGAAAGTCAGGCCGTCAATCCGCGGCCCAACGTTTTGACCATTTGGACTGCGGGCCACTCATTATTATGACATTTGATTAAACCAAGACTATTCCCCATCCAGTTATTCCTGTCTATATGTCATTGTTTTGTTTTCTATCGCATGTATTAAGATATCCGGGATGTTGATAAGTTACATGGATGGGCTTCGACTTAACAACCCCCTCCTCGTCACGCACACACACACACAAAAAGATTGAACCCTCCCGCCTTTGAATTTTGTTTTTAACATATTCTTTTAGAGTTGGGACTTGCATGATGTGAGATACAAACATTTTACAGCAGATTCCATGAAAATCTTGTTCAGAGATGTTCCGCCTGATGCGATCTTTGAATTCTTGAAAGAGATTAACATTTTTCATCGGATCTGAGATTTTACAGTGAAAAAATTTTTAACAAAAGAAGATGTATTTTAAAGAGTTGTGTGAATGAATGATTTATGAGTTGATTTCAACGTGGTGACAGCCCTGATAGGGCCCTTTGCGGTCGGCTGGGCAATAAGCAACATTACCTTACCTTACCTTATCTCTCTGTCACACTGCAATACAAGGAACAGCAAATGCATGAGTAATACTAATTCGTCATGTCAAGAACTCTCATACGATTTTTTTTTCTTTTCATTTAAAGACGTTACCATCAGATAGTGCAGTGTCTTCTCTCACGGGTTGCCGTGCGACGACTCGATGTTACGTAGACCTGGGTGTAGCTGCGCATGGCAGGAGGAGCCAGAATGAGCGGTATGGGAGTAATTTCATGGTGTGGCCACAGGAAATGAGACGAGAGAGAAGAAAACAAACAAACAAAGCCTGACAGCTGTCACATTCCATTATGAGATCATAGACAACAGACTGTAGTAGACATGGCTGAAGACTGGGGGCACATGGCGGAAAGAATGAGTGGATTTGGAGGGGAGGCGGTGGGGGGTTGGGGTGGGAGGGTGGAGAGGGGACGATGGAAGGGAGGAGGAGGGGGTGGGGGGGGGGAGCATAGGTCTGACGTACTCCTCAGTGCGGAGGGCTCTAATTATGGAGTGCCGTCCTGAATGCAGGTCCGCTCATCTGAACCCGTGGGGGTGTAAGCCGATAGGTAACCCCCCCCCCCTTAAAGAAAGAACAGGTGGTTTCACTGACACCAAACGTGCTGAAGACGCTGCGTGGAGCTGAACACCGCTGAGAAGGCTTGAAGGAAGGAAAGAGGGTTGGAGGCTGAGGGGCTGGGGCGGGGGGGGGGGGGGGGGGGGGATATGGAAGTGATCGGAGGATAGGAGGAAGTTAGCTGGAAAACTACGTGGAGGATGAGGGTTGATGGGGAGAGTAGGTAGGGGGTGGGGGATTTGGGGGCGCGGTGGTTGTAGTGACAAACGAGAAGAGGCTTTGAAGGACTGGTCCGGCAAGGGACTTCTTCATCGGAGATTGACAAGCCGAGCTGCAGGTAGAGGTTCCACTTAAAAAGAAGCAAAGCTGGTACACCAAGAGACGGATGCGAGGGAAGGAAGGAGGTGTTAAAGATGGGGAGGGGAGGGGGGTGAGGGGGGGGGGGCGACGGGTTGAGAGAGGGGGCAGGAGGTTTATTGATGATAAGGGGATAGGGCGGTGATACTGCTGGGCCCACAACTAGCACTTTGGGAGTGTTTCAATTAAGACACAGGGGACACACAGACGGAGATGAAGGCTAGGAGTCAGAGAACAGAAGGGGGCGGAGAGTCAAAGGCACGGAGATGACGGCGGGGAGGGGGGGGGGGGTGTAGGGGGAGGGGGGGGGGGGGTGAACCAGACGATAGGGCGTCGAGGGAAAGAGGGAGGTGGGGTGAAGAGAAGTGTAATGATGGCGGTAGGTGGATGGGGGGTGGTGGTGGTTAGTTTGAAACAAGAGGCCAGGATGAGGCTATTAACAAGGCAGGACCAACGCTTTTTCACAGTCATAGTACGGTCCATCTCCTGACAGGTAGGGACCAGGCGCCGCGCACCATTCCCCTTCCTGTCCGGTCACACTGCCATTGGTTCCAGGCCGTCACGACTTTTCCGCGCCGAGACATTGACCTTAGAGAAGCATTTGATCGATCCTGGCTGTCACGGTCGTGGGTCGTTCCTGCGATTACCCGGTAGAACGATGATGATGAACGGTTTGTCAACTATGTATACTCAGCCCAATGCTGTGCCCGTTGAGCCGCCTCAAAATGGGGTGGACTATTCCAGAATGGAGCAAGAGGCGTTACTCAAAGGTCAGTTCAAACCCACGCTTTTGTGGATGTGGGGCTTCATGTATGAATGCTTTGGTTTCGATGTTTGTCTCTTTTAGAAACGAGCGTATCTAGATGAGTTCATGTTTCCTTCTTTTATTTGTTAGACGGGATTTTCTTGAGATATGAAATTCTTTGTCTGAGTGTCAGATACATGGCAGCAATAATATTATTTCGAAAAAAGAACTGCTTCATGTCTGACGAAAGTTTGTTATCGTCATTGTTATTTTAAACACTTACATTGTTTCTTTTTTTCTTGAGTTCATGTTTCCTTCTTTTTATGTTTTTTTTTCTTGAGTTTCTTTTGTCTGAGTGTCAGATACATGGCAGCAATAATATTATTTCGAAAAGAACTGCTTCATGTCTGACGAAAGTTTTGTTATCGTCATTGTTATTTTAAACACTTACATTGTTTCTTTTTTTCGTTTGTGTTTTTTTTTCAGTTCTTCTACTTTTCTTTTTCTTTATTTTTCTTTTAAAGATACGAGTTTTTCGTTTGTGTTTTATTTCTGACAGAGAAAGATGGAGAGAAAGAGGGGGGAGGGGGGTAATAGTCAAATATGGTTATAGGAACAAGCTTCTTCATTTTCCACAGACACTAGCTGTTAACATTTTTAATACAGCGAAACAATTGCTAAAAGATGTAAGAACCATAAAAACAAGAGCAAGGTGATAACAGATTGTTTTTATTTCGTAAACGTGCATGCGGATATACACCTGCACGGCTCTAGTGAATGTAAATGCTTCTATCCAAACATACGTGACGTGTGGAGGTACTGACGAGTCTGTCAAATAGACCAACTTTTTTTTTTTTTTTTTGTTTGTTTGTTTGTTTTTGTTTGTTTGTTGCTTTGTTTTTTTTTTTTTTTTTTTTTTTTGGGGGGGCGATTCTTTTCAATTCATTTGTGTTTCCATTTGTATTGGAAGACAAGTATTGACTGCTTTCGGAAAGGACTTACTGGCGAATCTTTTGGTTTTTTTATTTTCATCTTTTGTAACTCGACCTGACGGAAGCTTCTCGAAAAGTCCGAAAGATCGGTGCACACCATATCTTGTCTGATTGACTTTATTGTGCAAATGCTTTCCAAAGATTTCGTCAGAAGGAGACTTAAGTTGCACCCAATGACCTTGGTGGCAGTTTTTTACGATCCTATTCAGAGCTATGGTTTCTGCGTTTGAAATATCCCCAAACTAGAACACGATGGCAAAGGTCTATACCCTTTCAGAGATAGCCCCGCAGAACTGGACTAGAATGTCTCTGTTCGAAGCAGAATTTTTTTCAAGCATTAAAAAAGATACAAGCGTTGTTGTGCTTTTCTTGACAACTTTTCTTGTATTTTTCTCCCATTTCAGAGCACTCAAAATAACCAGTCTAAGAACTTTCAATTAACCAGTATGGCATCCATTTGTTTGTCTGGGATCGCTAGGGATGATTAAGCAGTCTGAGTAGTTCAGAAAGCTGGAATCGTTTCTTTTGTTTTTGTTTTGTTTTGTTTTGTTTTGTTTTGATACACTGAATTCCTAGTTGTTTTGTCACACCAACTGACAGGCTGCGATTTGTATTTAGACTCGCCATCATTCGTGATCAGCTCTTTCGGAGTGCCATCATCGGCAAAAATGACCACCGCACAAGATTCATGATGAATTCCACAATCATGGGTAAAAACAAGTAATATAACACTTGGGACAGAAAATCAATTTTCATCAGCTTTTGATCTGTGATCTGCATGTCATAAAGTCAAGGATCCCTGCGAAAACTGATTCTGGAATCGAGAGTTGTTTCTAACTGATTAAAGTACAATTGTGATAGGGACAATCGTACGAAGAGCTGAACTGAAGTCGATGAACAGGATCCTAACGTAGGTATTGGGATTCTCAGAGGAGTTTAATACACGAGGAAAACCATGCTGATTGCATCGTCGACAGATCTGTGAGCTCGGCAAGGAAACGGAAAAGCATTGAAAGATGGGTGGCTACAAGTTTTGAGGAGCCGCAAAGTTAGGCGTTCAAGTGTTTCCATAACGACTGATATTACAGCTACAGGGGGTAATCATTCAAATAAACATGTTGTATTTTCTTTGGTACAAGCGTGATGGTTGATGTTTTGAAGCAATGTGGGACTGTGCATGTTTGAAGGGACGTGTTAAAGATGTCTGTAAAATCACCTGACCCTGGTGAAATATTGTCAGGCCCTGTAGCTTTTTTTAAAATTTCAACAGATCGATCGATCGATGTGAATGTTTGAAGGGACGTGTTAAAGATGTCTGATAGATAGATAGACAGACAGACAGACAGACAGACAGACAGACCGATCGATCGATTAATAGAGATAGAAAGATAGTCAGACGATCGACAGGTAGATAGACTGATTTATTGACTTATTGAAAGATAGATAGTTAGATAGATATATAGATAGATAGATAGATAGAAGAAAAAAAATCTATGAAATGGAGTAAGATTGACGTTATGCACATTAGTCTCACAGATAATTCTTATCATTCCTATAACACACAAAATAGCCAAGGATATAACTGCACAAGAATATTGCATGTGGACGTTCTCTGTTGTTGAATACTTAGGGGCAAACAGCGTCATTAAATGTCATTTTCGTATTGTAAATGCAAAAATGGTATTTGAATATCTCTTTTGTATTGTAGATACTACCTGGTCGTGTCATTTCTTTTACATTCGGAATGTTTTGTAGTTTGCTTGATTTGGTTAGACAGGAACTAAGTATACTTCCGTAAATAAATCATAATATCTTCTACGTTTAAAAGATTTTCAAAACATTACATTTGGTTGAGCAGTTATGGTACGTAGATTTCAATTGTCTATTTACATTTAGATTATTTGCGATAGGTATAAAACCAGGATCA
>JADBJO010000900.1:465091-470091 GCA_016801955.1 Conus betulinus | reverse complement strand
AATAGTAATAATAATAACAATAATATAGGCTACTGTCGTAACAGGCATCTGTCACCAGTGTGTGTGTGTGTGTGTGTGTGTGTGTGTGTGTGTGTTGTGTGTTTTTTTGTTTGTTTTGTGTGTTTTGTGTTGTGTTTTGTGTAGTTGTCGTTTTGTCCCCTTAAAATCGAATGGTGGTGCTCCATTTATCCTTTCATTCAATGCTCATGGTAAGAGGAAATTTTCTGCAGTATTATTGCTAGATTCCGGAATCACAATTTGAATGCGTACCAAAGTTTAACGACTCAGTCCTTAATTAACTGTTTCCGTGAAACTGGTACAGGATGGTTTTTGTGGGTTTTTTTTTTTTTTTTAGCTCGCGCGCGCGCGCGCACACACACACACACACACACACACACACACACACACACAATTACACTAGTGCGGGTGAATGCATAGCCTTTACGGCGGGAGTATCAAACCTTCCGGATACAGTTGAAACCTAGGCCCTTAAACTTTAAGACTGACGTAATAATCAAAATGTTTGTTAAATAATCTTGCACAATGATCACCCAGAGTGTGTTTCATTTTCATCATACATATTATTCTACAGCCCAAAGTTCGTTCTGACGGGGAGAAATATTTCGAATGTATTTGAATGACTTTGACACAGTGGTTTATTAGGAGTGTATGTTATGTGTGTTATTCTACAGCTCCATTCGGACTGACAAAGGTGAAAGTTAAATGTATTCGGATAAATTTGGCACAATGGGTCATGCAGAACGTGTTTAACAATGTGTGATATTCTACAATCCCAAAGTTTTGAACTGACGGAGGTAATAGTTTAAGTACAATAATAGTTTTCAATGTATTTAGATAATTTCGACAGGTAGTCATCAAGATGTATGTGTCTCATAATGCGCGTTTTCTACAACCGTTAATTTTAACTGAATGGGGTAATAGTTAATATGTGTTTAGATTAATCTGGCCTAGTAGCCATACAGAGTGCGTGTCATGATAAATGTTACATTACAACCCCAAAGATTGGACTGACGGATGTAACACTTTAGATAGAACAATGATTTGAATGTATCCATATAAATTCGGACAGTAGTTATACAGAGTGTTTTATTAAGATGGTGTTTTTTCTATAACTAAAACGTTTGGACTGAGGGAGATAATAGTATGATTGTATTCAGATTGCACTGGCTTAGTAATCACACTGAGTGTCATGATGTGTTTTCTACAACTTCGAAGCCTGGACTATAATATTTTAAATGCAATAATAGTTAACTGTGACAGAGTGGTCATCAAGAGTGTATCTCATGACGTGTGTTGTTAAACTACAACCCCCCCAGTTTGACTGACGGAGGTAATAGTATAAACGTCTTTTGATTCATTTGGCACAGCAGTCGGCAAGAGTATGTATTCTGATGTGTGTCACACTACAACCCCAAAGACTGGACTGACGAGGTAGCAGACCGTCGGTAGAGAAACATGCTTCGTGAGCTGTATATCGAGATTGTAACTCTCATTTTCTTCCTTTTCTTTTCCTTCTTTTCTTTTG
This sequence comes from Conus betulinus, assembly GCA_016801955.1. Classification (NCBI taxonomy): domain Eukaryota; kingdom Metazoa; phylum Mollusca; class Gastropoda; order Neogastropoda; family Conidae; genus Conus; species Conus betulinus. The sequence goes on along the minus strand of JADBJO010000900.1, from coordinate 468,545 downwards.
GCGCGGTTGTTGTTTTACATCGTCTTTGCTTTTGTTTTCATACTTCCAATCTTCTGCTATGCTATGTTTGGCTCGTTGTACATGCTAGCCGTTTGGAAATCTAAAAATTAAGAAAAAAAAACTGCTTGAGAATTGTACCTACTCACTCTGCAGTGAGCTGTAAATACATTTCCGACAGCAGCTGTAATCTTGCAGAACGGCGATGTTTCGACAACATAAACTACGTCAAGTATCTATGATGTCCTTTTAATGAGTTTCGCCATCGTCATGCCCCTAGGGGGTTGCCCGCCTCAGGCAAAGCGAAGAAAGCCTAGCCTTTGTCACGCACCCCCCTCCATCAAAACGGCCCACGGACATAAAATTCCGCTCCTCGCCCCAGATCACACGGATGAAAATTGTGAAAGGAAGGCTGTTACAACGCGTAATGTCTCAGTCCCACAGTTGGTCACAAACGTGGAAATGCTGTGTAGGACTTGCCACGTTTCTCGCACAGCTTATACAGTGCGTGAGCTTTGTCTCACCGATTCGTCGCAGTTTGCAATAAACCGTGGGGACGGTTCACAGACTAGGATATCCAACAAAAACCTGTTTATTACTAGTTTCAATTGAGGCTGACTGCAAGCGGTAATTGGAGAAGAAAGGAAAAAAATTGCTCGTTCGTCAAATGAATAAACAAACAAGTAGGAAAATGGACACAATACGTTTGAATTTTTTTTTCTTCTTCTCCTCCTCCTCCTCCTCCTCCTCCTCATGATGATGATGAATAATGATGATGATGATTATTATTATTATCATCATTATTATCATTACTATTATTATCATTACTATTATCATCATCATCATTATTGTTTTTATTATCATTATTATAATCATCATTATTGTTACTTATTTATTATTATTTTATTTATTTATTTGTTTATTTATACAGTCGTTTATTTGTTTAACAAATATTTTTTTCCTCTCCAGACTTTTCCCTTTCACTTCTGTTCTGTTCAGTAATTTCAGTCGACCCACGAACGCATATCTCAGTGGTTTTACTTTTGCTCTGCGTTTACTATTTCAAGGTGATTTTTTTTGTTATTGTAACAGGGAATAAACGTATTCTCTCTCTCTCTCTCTCTCTCTCTCTCTCTCTCTCTCTCTCTCTCTCTCTCCACACACACACACACACATTTTGAGAAGCAAGAAACACAAATTCTATTTCCAGGAGAGAAAGAAATTCAAAGGAATTCAAAGGGCTTCTCCAAACGGAAGCTACATGCACTCGGAAGATAAGCTAATTAGCTGTGGAAATAATTTGCTCCCATAAGGAACCTAACACAGAGTAACTTTTATTCGAGACTGGCACAGCCTTTTAAACTTGAATAAAGTCAGACAAATACAAAGACGAACAATCTAATAGTGGGGGAAACAAGCGCAGGTCAACAACTAAATTGTCTTCCTAGTAATGACTTGGCTAAACTTTGGACCCAAAGGGGGGGGGGGGGGGGGGGGGGCAGGAAGCTGAAGATGTAAAAACTGGAACTTGAAATTAAGATTTGTATTGCCTGCTCCGAGGCCTTTCGTCCGCTGGGTCGGAAACTCATCAGGGAGACACGGCTGGTTGTATCTGCGCTCCTGGCGTCAAATAGAGACACACACACAGTCCATAATACCGTGGTGTTCTCACCACCAAGGGTGCAAAAAAGAATCCAATAGCACCCCCGAAGCAGCCAGCGAAGAGTAGTAAAGGAAACCAAACGAAAGTGTGGGGAGGAAAAAAAGTTGCTGAAAAACTACAGATATTATGCAAATAGTATAAAATGTAGGGGGCAATCTTTGAGCCTACGCTTGAGGATCCACCCAAGGATGCAAGGGAAGATCAAAAGACAAACACAAAGACAGACAGAAACAAATACAATATTGGTTTCCTTTACTACTCTTCGCTGGCTGCTTCGGGGGTGCTATTGGATTCTTTTTTGCACCCTTGGTGGTGAGAACACCACGGTATTATGGACTGTGGTGTGTCTCTATTTGACGCCAGGAGCGCAGATACAACCAGCCGTGTCTCCCTGATGAGTTCCGACCCAGCGGACGAAAGGCCTCGGAGCAGGCAATACAAATATATCTGCTTTAAAAGGGATTGCGATGGTTCCCTTATGCAGCCAGTGAAGAGTTTTCATATCTGATATATTTTCTTATTTCAAGTTTCCCAGTTTTTTACATCTTCAACCTCCTCCCCCCCCCCCCCCCCCCCCCCCCCCCCCCTTTTAGGTCCAAAGTTTTGCCAAGTCATTATATGAAGACAATTTAGTTTGTTGGCCTGCGCTTGTTTCCCCCCACTATTAGATTGTTCGTCGTCTTTGTATTTGTCTGACTTTATTCCAGTTTAAAAGGCTAACGAACTATTGATTTACATCTAATATTACAATATTATTATTTTTCTGGTTCGATGTTGATAAGTCTACTTATTCCCGTTTCATTTTCAAACTTTGGGTTACTTGAAATACAATGCGAGAATGTAAATTTAGTTCGTTCACGTGGTTTTTGTTTCCCACAATTGATTATATGACTGAATGATTTTCAAATTTTTTATTCTACTTTAGGAGATATATTAATACGGTACAAAGTCTACGCATTAATAATTTTAACCGGTAAGTAGATCTGCTGCCGCGCCGCCAATATCGGTAATAAATACATAAATAAATGAATTGATGACTGAATGAATTTACGATGGCCAGTGATGTGTGTGTGTGTGTGTGTGTGTGTGTAGTCACAAATACATTTTCTTTAAACGTCCCCCGTAGCAAAACGCACCAAGCAACACGCTCTTGATGGTTACCGGCAGCAGAACCTAAAAGCCCTCCCTCCCTCCCTACCCTCCCCCTTCTCCCACGCCCTCAACTCTCACTGACAGACATCACGGACACCATCCCCAACAGAAAAGAGAGACAGACAGACAGACAAAGAGCGGCAATAAAACAGACACGCAGACTGACAGACGGGCAGAGAAAGAGTTACGTTCTCAGCTGACCACGGAGTTGTTATCCCTCCCTCCCCCCCCCCCCCCCCCCCCCCCCCCCCCTCACTTCCATCCCCATCATCACCCTCCCTACCCGCCCTTCTCTCTCTCTCTCCTTCTCGCTCTCTCTCCTCTCTCTCTCTCTCTCTCTCTCTCTCTCTCTCTCTCCTTGGGGTCGTTTCAGCCGTCAACCCACGTGGTTTACGGTTCGGTCCTCGGCCTCTTGTGTCCACTTCCAGTTACCCCTGCCTCCCCCCCCCCCCCCCCCCACCCTCCATGTCCTCCTCCTCTCCCTTCACCCATCTTCCACCCTCCACCCTTCCCCTCTTCCTCATTCAGGCACGAGCAACACGTCACAGGCCCGATTACCCACTCCACCCACCTCCCTTCTCCCCCCCCCCCCCCCCCCCCCCCTTCATCCTCTCCTCCTCCTTCTGTCTGTCCTCCTTCTCC
>JADBJO010000900.1:437591-457591 GCA_016801955.1 Conus betulinus | reverse complement strand
TTATGAAATAAGGTGCGGGGAGGGGGTTGGGCGGCAGTTAGAAAACGAGAGTCTTACATGGGAGGCAATTCTTGTGTGTGTGGGCTGAGTGTTAGGATTCTGTCCCTTTTAAAAACGTTGGTTTGTTTTTAATTTCTTTTGTTCCTTTGTTAAACGTTTGGAATCTGATAATATTTCTTTATTGCTGTAGACTGCTTCGAAGTAATGTTTGAAGAATATCTTGAAATACTTCTTCTTCTTTGCGAAAGCCTTGGTCTACGCGATCAGTTTGACCCTTGAGATGAATAGTGCCGTTTTCTCCAGCTCTTGTAGACTGCCGTAGAGCTCCGTCATTAGAGCTGTGACTTCTTAAAATACTGAAAAACTTCTTTCTCTTTTTATACGTTTCAGATCTTCGAACTATCGATTGTCCGTATAAAACAAGTAGATTACCTAGTATACCACACAATAAAAGATCATGTCTAAGATACAACACAGGAGAACTCGGCAATGAGCTCATCATGACTGTATTTAAATGTCCGTTCATTTATCAAAACAGAATGAAAAAAAAAGCGACAAAATATTACTATAGAACCCCAATTATAATGAAATTCCATTCATTATCTAACATTAGTGCAAGTCTGCCTTAGCAAAACTTGAATATTTCTATGACATAATTGTAAATGCTGTTTAAATTGACAATTAACGGACAGTGTCACTCTGTTCTTTTGTATAGTTTACGTGTGTGCTGTGTGCTTTTTCTCAACGTCGATATGTGATACATATGTAGCCTACTCTGAATTATTAGTTCTATTCACAAATTCAATGTCTGTGAATTTGTTTTACGTATTTCTTCATTTGTTTATTACCTATCATTTGGATATTTATTCATTTACCGTTTTCTTTTCGTTGCAGGCCAAGGGCGGGTGAACCAGCTGGGTGGGGTGTTCATCAATGGGAGACCACTCCCCAATCACATTCGGCTGAAGATCGTGGAGATGGCGTCCCAGGGTGTCCGGCCTTGTGTCATCAGTCGTCAGCTCCGAGTTTCTCACGGGTAATTGACCTGACTGGGTCCTGATGTCACACTGTGTATAGCCCGGCCGACCGCTAGGGTCTTTCTGAGGCTGTTGTCAGCTGAATTTTTTTTTTTTTTTTCTGAAAGCACTATTTTTATTCATTAATTGTCAGTTTTTTTTCCGTTCGTTCGATTTTGTTTTTGTTTTTAATTTTCTCACTGGTACTTGAAAATAAGATAGCCATTCTTTCCTTTTCCTTGTCTTACGTTATACAATACAGCACAGTGCAATGCTATATAGTGCAGTAGGATGCAACACAATACAGTACAATATAATGCAATACAACGCAGTACAAGCCAGTAAGCTTCAGTACAATACATGATATTGTACAGTTGTACAATACATTTCTCACCAGCCCTCCTACCACCTCGATCCAGTGCAACAGAATCCATTACGTATGACCTTTCATCTCTTTTTGCTATACAATTCAATACAATGCAACACAATACAACGTAACACGACACAGCACAACACAACCAGCACAATGCAATGTAACGCAGTACAATACATTTTTAATCGTTTTCCATCCCTCCTCCTGATAGAATGAAGTACAATACAATAATTGCAATACAATACATTGCAAAGCAATACAACTCGATACGAAAACCATACAATTCTGACTCAGTTCCATGTCCCTTTCATCTCTGCTGTCAGTGCAACACAGTACAACACATTACAATACATAGCAATGTAATGCAACACAGTACAACACAACACATTGCAATACATAGCAATGTAATGCAACACAGTACAACACAACACATTACAATACATAGCAATGTAATGCAACACAGTACAACACAACACATTACAATACATAGCAATGTAATGCAACACACTACAACACAACACATTACAATACATAGCAATGTAATGCAACACACTACAACACAACACATTACAATACGTAGAAATATAATACAACACACTACACACACAACACATTACAACATATAACAATGTAATGCAATACAGTACAACACAACACATTACAACATATAACAGTGTAGTGCAACACAGTACAACACAACACATTACAACATATAACAATGTAATGCAACACAGTACAACACAACACATTACAATACATAACAATGTAATGCAACACAGTACAACACAACACATTGCAATATGTAGCAATGTAATGCAACACAGTACAACACAACACATTACAATATGTAGCAATGCAATGCAACACAGTACAACACAACACTTTACGATATATAGCCATGTAACGCGACGCAATGCAACGCAACGCAACGCAACGCAATACAACACAGCACAACACAGCACAACACAACACAGCACAACACAGCACAATACAACATCACACATTACAATATAGAGCAATGTAATGCGACGCTACGCAACGCAACGCAATACAACGCAATACAACACAACACAATACAATTACAACACAACACACAACACAACACAGCACAAAACAATGTAACACACACGCACACACACACACACACACACACACACACACACACACACACAACACAACACAACACAACACAACACAATCAGCTCTGTATCATCCTCTAACAATCCCACCCATCTCCTAATAATCATTCTCCATCACTACTCAATCCAATCCAACCCATGCCATACCCTCACCAACCTCTCTGCCCCTCCACCCCCTTGCAGGTGCGTGTCCAAGATCCTGCAGAGGTACCAGGAGACGGGCAGCATCCGGCCTGGGGTGATCGGGGGCAGCAAGCCCCGGGTGGCCACCCCGGAGGTGGAGAAGCGCATCGAGGACTACAAGAAGGACAACCCTGGGGTCTTCAGCTGGGAGATCCGTGACCGCCTCTTGAAGGTGACTTGGGGGCTGTTGTTGTCGCTGCTGCTTCTATGGCTGCTGTTGCTGCTGCAGCTACTGCAGTTGCAGCTGCTGCTGCTGCTTGCTGCTGCTGCTGCTGCTGCTGCTGCTGCTGCTGCTGGTGATGATGATGATGATGATGACGACGACGACGATCAAAGATTATTAATTATAAAATGAATTTAAAGCAAATCTGCCAAATGATAAGGACAAACAAATTGCAAGACAGAACACGACGACTTTTGACCTTTTAGGTCTTCTTCAGGCAAGATGAACAACATTCAGGACAATGAAAACGAGGAACGAGCAACCACTCATCTTCTCAAATTCGGTGCAAGATTATGTTGACGATGACGACGACGACGATGATGACAAATGATGATGATGATGATGATGACGACGACGTGATGATGATGGTGATGGTGATGATGATTCGGTCACCTCCACCAAGAGGTGATGTTTTCATCCGTGTTCTGTGGTTTAATTGTTTTGTTTGCCCACTCTGTCTGTCAGCTAAATTAGTCAAAATTCACTAGAACAATTTTCATGAAAGTTGGTGGAAAGATGGCTTATAGGCCAAGGAAGAACACAGTCCATGGTAATGCGAATCTCCAGTACTGGTCTGAGTCACAGGATCTGCTCTGTCTTGTTAGAGGTCTGTGATCTCCCTTCGCTCCCTTTCCCTTCTGAATGTGTTTGTACAAAGGGTATCAAAATAAGGGCGAATCACGTCGTCCGGTAGGGGTGTAGGGGATTGGGTGAGGGATAGAAAGCGGGCGGCGGCGACGAGGGACAGTAAGGGGGGGGGGGGGGGGGAGGGGTGTCTTTTTGTTCCATTCAGTATGTCTACACCACAACCACATAAATGAACATTCGGTGAGAGAGAGAGAGAGAGAGAGAGAGAGAGAGAGAGAGGAGAGAGAGAGAGAGAGAGAGAGAGAGAGAGAGAGAGAGAGATTTGAATAAGTGAATTGTTATGGAAGAGTGTAGAGGTGGGGGATAATGGGAGGGGAGGGAGGGTGTATGATGAGAAGAGAAGGTGGGTTTTGTTAAAAAGAACAGACTAAACAAAACAAAAAAGCGAAAGTAGAACAAACAACAAAAACAATGAAGAACCGATAGTAGTAATAAAGGGAAACAGTGAGTAATTTCGGAGCATATATATAATGAATGAATGAGTAAATAGAGTAGTAGTAGTAGTAGTAGTAGTAGTAGTAGTAGTAGTAGTAGTAGTAGTAGTAGTAGTAATAGTGCGAATGGAAAGAAGAAAGGAAACACACACACACACACACACACACACACACACACACACACACACACACACATATATATATATATATAGAGAGAGAGAGAGAGAGAGAGAGAGAGAGAGAGAGAGAGAGAGAGAGAGAGAGAGAGAGAGAGAGAGAGAGAGACGGGGGCCAGAATAGCTCAGTTGGCAGAGCGTCGGACTCGGAATCTTGGTGATCCTGGGGTTGCGGGTTCGAATCTCTGCCGGGCCATTTCCATACAGGGCGATTTTTCCCTCGGAGTTAACATTGGTTCTGACTCCGTTTCCCAAAGAGTCCTTCGAGACTATAAACCGAGGTTCCGTGTGTGAATGCACGCATAACATCTTTGCACACACGTAAAATCCCATCGCCAACTTTTCGGAAGAGAAGGCAAAAACTGGCCGTTGGTATGGATGACACGTTACACATACCATGCACCCTGTTTGAGAAAATGAAAGAATGAAGTAAGGAAATCGAGTGAACGATACTGACTGGATGACACAGGAAAGGACTGAATGAAGCGCCGGTCGGCACTACCCAGGTAGGCAACCCGTTGTGTACACGAGAGTGTGGATTGTCAGCGCCTAGAATCTTTGGGCAAGGCGCTTTAAAAATGCTTTGTTGTTATTATTAACCCATCGTCAACACCGCGCAGGCCTCCAAGGGTGGTACAGGACTGCTCAAAAGGCTGGTGAAGACAGCTAGTGCTTCGCTGGATCCTCCCCAGCACCTTCGGGTGTTTCTTTTTCTTCTTTTCTTATTAGCATCATCATTATTGCCATTTATGATAATTATTATTATTATCATTATCATTTTATATGTATACACACACACATGCATACATATGCACATACATACATACTTACACGCACACGAACAGAACCAAACGCACCAAACCTACAGTAGAAGAACAACCGCCACCATGAGAGGAAATTGACTGACACACCCCACAGGGGGGTTCGGATCCCCTCACAGGAAGGGGTCTGTGACCGGACCACTGTGCCCAGTGTCAGCTCCATCAGTCGCGTGCTTCGATCCCGCTGCCCCTGAGCTGGAAGGCAGCGAGGGCCCCGCGGGTAGCGCCGAGGGCGGAGGGCCCGGGGGTATCGCATCCTTGGGGTTGCACGGCACGGCGGTGGTGGTGGTGGCGGCGGCGGTGGCAGCAGCGGTGGTGGTGGTGGTGGTGCCGCTAGTTTCAGCAAGGACGGGTGTCAGCGTGGGGATGAGAGTTCGAGTCTTCATGACGGCGAGGATAGAGATGGTGAGTTGTTGGTGATGGTGGTGAGGTGTGCTGTGTGCTGTGTGTGTGTGTGTGTGTGTTTTTGTGTCTTTGTTTGTGCCTCTCTCCTCTCTCTCTCTCTCTCTCTCTCTCTCTCTCTCTCTCTCTCTCTCTCTCTCTCCAGCCCACCTATTAATCAACCTCCGATTCGAAGCGAGCAGGCAGCACTTTCTTAGCAGTGAGAACAAAGACATTAAGTACAGTACAGTACAGATGCCTGTCTGGCCCTCTGGTAGACGATCCGAATCATTAGCAACCACTCAAGAAGCCCGACATGGAAGCCGTCAAAGGATGCTTCTGGGCTGGACAGCAACTGCCCGCCTTCACGGTGATTGATGGTTCTCAACGGAAAAAAAGAAAAGTCTACCGACACCCCCCCTCCCCCCCCCCCCCCCACACACACACACCTCGCCCCTATCCCCACCCTCTCCTCCCTTTTTCTTTCTTTCCCCTTCCCCTTAGCTCTCAACCATCTTCTTCTACACGACAACGCTGCGACTGAAGATTGCGGCAGATTTTTCTCATAAAAGAAGACGCTTCCCTTCCTCATCTCTCTTTCTCATCACTCCCCCGCCTCCCTCCCGTCCCCCTCCCTCCACCTACCCCCCCTCCCCCCCTCCCTCCCCCCCCCCCCCCCCCCCCCCCCCCCCCCCCCCCCCCCCCAGTTCCAACTCCTCCTCTATCTTAGACCGTCTTAACGAGCGCTAAAAAAAAAAAAAAAAAACCGCTCAAGTGCCCGTCCTTGTCCACGCTTTTGAAGAGTCGTCAAATCGGATCAATCAACTCTCTCTTCTTCCCTGCAGACTTGCTCTCTCCATCTTGGCCTCAAACGCCTCTCCCGACCACCACGCGCCGCTTTCCCTAGCGGCAGGACAAGGTGGGCGAAGATAGAAAGGGCGGTAACTAAGGGGTTAAAGAGAATTTGATGAGCGCCGTTGTTTTCGAGGGGCGGGTCGGGATCGGAGAGGGCGGGTCCCTGGTGGGTTTTATGTTGGAGGAGAACATGCAGGGGTTCTGCTGTCCAGGTGGGTGTGGGTCTTTGATGCAGGAGAGTTAGTGGGGGACTGGGGGACCGTTTGGAAATGCATTTATCTCTGGGTGTTTGGACTTGAGTGATTGTCTTCTTCTTCTTCTTCTTCTTTCTTCTTCTTCTTCTTCTTCACTGCTTGCCTGTCCTTTTTCTGAACTTTCTTCGCCTGCTCTGGCCTTCTGTCTTGGGACTGTGGTGATGTCTTTGGAGTGTGAGGATGGGATGGGTGGGTGGGGAGTGGGGTTGGGGGGGTGGGCGTGTCTGTGTCAGTTGAGAACACGTCTTTGCTGGTCGGACGGGCTGCTCTCTCTCTCTCTCTCTCTCTCTCTCTCTCTCTCTCTCTCTCTCTCTCTCTCTCTCTCAGAATAACCAGGAATGTGTGCTGAACTCTCTCTCTCTTTCTCTCTCTCTCTCTCTCTCTCTCTCTCTCTCTCTCTCTCTCTCTCTCTCTCTCTCTCAAGGTTCAAGAATTCGAGCTGAAAATGTCTCTTTGTATCTTTTCGTGTCCTACTTTACAGGTAGATTCAGATTCAGATTTAGATTCAGAAAACTTTATTATCTCTCGTTAAAAGAGAAATTACATTCGTGACCGCTGCCCTAAAAGTCAAGACATACATATTTATTAGTTACAAACGTGACACTGAAAATTAAAATTACTTTCAAACAATAAAACCTGCCTGTATCACCCAAATGGGAATTTCAATCTTTCTCCTTTTTGTAGTGCTAATAAAGCATGCACTCAGTCACTCATGATTATAGATGGGAATGCCATCAGAAGAAGAAGAAGAAGACAAAGAGGGAGAGAGATTGGAGGTAGGGGTGGGGGTGATCAACTGACGATGAACAGAAATCTGAATCATAGTTGAAGAAGACTGCAATGGTTGTTGAAAAGCTTGTCAAAACAAAAACGTCAACTGCTGATAAAATTTGAATGGCTAGATGAGGATTTCTATATCATGTTGGTACATTCGGAACAGTAGTAGTAGCAGTAGCAGTAGTGAAGTAACATCGGATTGTATCAGCGTCTCAACTGGACATTCTTACTCATTATGTGAAAGCCGTTGATAGACCTGATCAAATTTGTTGGTAGGCCTATCATCGTCTTATAGTATGGGATCACAAATATTCTTGAATCTCAGATTTGAAAATAAAACTGAAATGGCTGATGCCCTCAACACGGACTTCTCTTATGTATGACAATAGGTTAGCTATTTTATCATAAATGGCGTATATAGTCTATTTGTACATATTCATGCTGTCTTTTTTTTTTTCAATCGCAACAGCATTTTTTTAACGTGATGACAACCCGGAGAAGATCCATGTGGTCGAGTCGGCTCCGGTAAAACTGACACAGTAATCGGTGAATCCCCAGAAAGGTTTCGGAAAGGTTTCGGAACGTAATTCTCTCCGCTGATACTGCCCCCGGTGAATTACCACCCCTTGTTTGTTCTTCGGCAGGATCGGGGAGGGGGAGGGAGTTGTTCCCAGGTGTGGAACTCTCTTTCAAGCCCTCTCTGCATCCTCCGTGTTGCCCGTCGTCCATCCGACGGCAGCGATCTGGGCGCCGAGCTCTTTGACGGATCCATTCATCTCCTCGTTCGTCACGCCTTTGTGGCTTGTTCCGTGTCTTGAGAGTCACGGGTCGTTAGGCACTCAGTGACGCAGAAAGGGTACAACACGTAAAGGGCGCGCGCTCACTGGCTACTGGACAATGTCCCAGTGAAGGGCCGAGACAGGGAGGACGGGGGGAAAGCGCTGATTCTTTTTTGTCCACCTCGGCTTGTCCGAGATCGTGTAGCGAATGCTATGAAGTGTCGCCAGGTCGACGATTTGTGGGTGGGACATTCTGTGGTGGAGAGGGGTGGCCGGATAATGATCATTGAGGAAGGGTTCTGTTGTCGAGGTGGTGGATTGGTAGCGCGCAGAGTAATAAATCACTTGTCGTAATACAGCACCTCGGACGGAGGAAATTGGGGGCGGCAGGGGAAGAGGAGGTGGGGTGGAATGGGAAGGAGAAGAAGGGTGAGAGGGAGGGACCCTCGATTTACCGTTCCCCATTTCATTCGAATACGTATCCCTTCAAGAAGAAGCTAAAAAAAAAAAAAAAAAAAAAACCATTCCCATGACGGTTTTGCATGCACAGAGCCAGCATCAAGCATGAACGTGGAAGTATCAAAACCATGGGGAGCTTGTACCAACGAAAAGACATTTCTATTTGTAGCGTACTGGGGGGAAAAACACATTATAAAAATACTGTTACTGATAAATTGTTATAGCTAGACCAGCCACCGCTGTGGCGAAGTGGCTAGCGTCGCGGACTCCCGGCTGGGAGGTCGTTGGCTCGATTCCTATCAGAGCCATGTGAGATTTTTCTGCCCCGACTGGCTCCTACCTAGGGTTGACAATGCTACGGGCTCAATTGGAAAGAAAGACTGGGACCACACAGTCGGGTTTCATTCACTCAATGAATGTCAGAATTCCTGACAAACACTGCAGGTGTCTGTATCTCTCGGGCCTGGTCCACGCCGTACATATTACGAAAGTAAGCGTAGCGTACAGCCCTGTCCTGTAGTCTCAGACCGGAATGGAAATCTGTGGCATCATCTTCATCATCCTCATTCATCAGCATTAAAAAAGAAAAGTCTCAAATTCTGTGGCCCATCATACCCTGCTTTCATGGTGACCTCAGTTTCGATGTCTTCTCCACGTCTATGGCCTTGATTTGATTCTGTCAGGGTCAAAGATAGTAGCAAATGCATGGGGGGGTGTCACTGGACGGACGTGGTGGCGCCCTCCTGAGGGAGAGCTCACTCACGCCGGCTCCGCGACTATGCAATTATTGTCGTCAGTAGGAGGCTTAGCAGGTGGTGTCCTGGGTATTTTAGATCAGAAAAGGCACTATTGAACACGACCGAAGTGACTCAGTAGCAGTGCAGTTTCTCTCCTCCAGTGGGTTGCCTCTTTGCAGCCTGGCTTTGACTACTCCTTGTGGCCTTTTACTCCTTCTCCTTCTCTTCTTCCCGTCTTCTTCCTTTCCTCTCCCTCCTTCTTCCTCCCATTTCTCGGGGGGGGGGGGTGGGGTGGGGGGGGGGGGGGGGGGGGGGGGGGGGGGGGGGGGTGGCCTTTTCCCAATTTAATTGAAGAATTGAAGTAATCAAACTTTTATGTCGAGAAGAAAATAATTTACAAAACAGTACACCAAGTGTCTGGAGACAAAACAAAAAACAAAACAAGATGCATAACATACAAATGTACTCCCAGTTTATCCTGAATACGCGTGATATATTCCATAAAGAGTAAAAAAAAACCGCCTTGAGCTGGTGTAAACCGTTAGTAATGGCTATTCTGGTAAACATCGGCCATCATCTGTGACCTATAACGAACATACTTACACTGTCTGAGATTTTCCATCAAGAAGAAAAACCATTATGGGCCGTTAGTAACGGCCATAACGGTAAATTAAACGTCAGGCATGATCCATGACCCATAATAAACATACCTACAAATTTTCAGAAAGATTGGCCGAGTACTTTCTGAGACATTCCATAAAAAAGAAAAACTACTATGAGCCGTTATAACCGTTAGTAACGGCTAAAACGGTAAACTGAAACGTCGGGCATCATCCGTCGCCCATAATGGACATACTTACAAAATTTTCAGAAAGTTCGACCAAGTACTTTCTGAGATATTCCATAAAGAAGAAAAAAACCATTATGAGACGATATAACTGTTAGTAACGACTATAACGGTAAACTAAAACATCGGGCATCATCCGTAAGCCATAGTAAACATACCTGCTAATTTTCACAAAGATCGGCCGAGTACTTTCTGAGATAACCAAAGAAGAAGAAAAACCGTTGCAGGCCGTTAGAGCCGTTAGTACGGCTATAACGTTAAACTAAAACATCGGGCATCATCCGTGACCCATAATGAACATACCTGCTAATTTTCACAAAGATCAGCCAAGTACTTTCCGAGATATTCCATGAAGAAGAAAAACCGTTACAGGCCGTTTACAGCCGTTACAAGCGCCGTTAATAATGGCTATAACGGGGTAAACTAAAACATCGGGCATCATCCGTGACCCATAATGAACATACCTGCTAATTTTCACAAAGATCAGCCAAGTACTTTCCGAGATATTCCATGAAGAAGAAAAACCATTACAGGCCGTTACAGCCGTTAATAACGACTATAACGGGGTAAACTAAAACATCGGGCATCATCCGTGACCCATAATGAACATACCTGCAAATTTTCAGAAAGATCGCCCCAAGTACTTTCTGAGATATTCCATAAAGAAGAAAAACCGTTACAGCCCGTTACAGCCGTTAGTAACATCTATAACGGGGTAAACTAAAACATCGGGCATCATCCGTGACCCATAATGAACGTACCTGCTCATTTTTACAAAGATCGACCAAGTACTTTCTGAGATATTCCATAAAGAAGAAAAACCGTTGCAGGCCGTTACAGCGATTAGTAACGGCTATAGCGGTAAACTAAAACATCGGGCATCATCCGTGGCCCATAATGAACATACCTACAAAATTTTTAGAAGGATCGGCCCAGTAGTTTTGTCTAGAACGAGTGGAACACATTTTGACCACGGACACACACACAGACAGACAGACAGACAGACACACACACACACACACACACACCACACACACACACACACACACACACACGCACGCACGCACACACACACACACACACACACACACAACACACACACACACACACACACACACACACACACACACACACACACAACACACACACACACAGACAGCATTCTTCGTTCCCATTCTAAAGTACTCCTCTGTTCTATAAGAACTGGGAGTACAAAAAAGAAAGGAAAGAAAGAAAGACAAAGAAAAAGGAAGCAAAAATATAATCACCCGAAAGAAAAAGCAAATAAATTAATGTCAAAGAACCAAAGTGAATATTGCCACTCATTGTCGGACACTTAATTACCTTAAGCGTGATTGCTTTAAAACGGCGCAAGCATTAATTAGCTTTATCAGGAATTCAGACCCCCATCACCACCAGCCCTCTCCAGCCTCTCCAGCTCCTCCCCACCTCCCCTCTCTCTCTCTCTCTCTCTCTCTCTCATCTCTCTCTCCAATCTCTCTCTCTCTCTCTCTCTCTCTCTCACTCTCTCTCTCTTTCATAGCTGGGCTGGATTAGAAAGGCAATTGAACTGCTTATATGTGGCTGCTTCTTGACTGGAGATGACCGTAAACATGGCCCAAACCAGTATTATTGTTTTTCGTAAAGGCGGATTTCTAGCACAGAATGAGAAATGGCAATACGGTAATGAGAAAAATAGAAGTTGATGACGCATACGAATGTCTTCGAGTTTATTCATCAACAAGACTTAGTCTTCAACCTGAACATCAAGATTTAGGTGGTAGAGCAAAGAAAGCAGCGATAATTATCCTTCGTGTATACTATATTGTACAGACTGGATAGCTGCCCCTTTATTTTGATTCTCAGTTTCAGCCACAAATACAATGTCGTGCTGAAATTTAGAGTTTTGAAAAAAGCTTTTTTGTTTGTTTGCTTTTTCAAAGAGTAAACTTATTTGATGTAGAAAAGTGTTTAAATGTTGATACTCGAACTCCTAATGAGCTGGTGGATGGTGAGTTTGGGAAGATACCCACTTCACCTGAATTAGTATGATAAAAGCATAAAATATGGATTGCATTTAACTTGAATGGACAAAATCAGGTTGTCTTTAAAAGCATAAGAGAACTTGGACAACAAATTTTTGTCAGTTCTTGAATTCACACGGATTTGCTTTCGCATGGGACAGACAGTCAAGGCGTTCAATGTATTCCAGCATTTCTTGAATGTCCCAAGAGAAAGATTGGTTGATTGTGAATGGAAGGACTGGCATAGCCACATGTATGCCAGTGATAGATATGTGCAGTACAGACTTCCTAAAATATTGCACATGAAAGAAGTTTACGTTAATATGAAAAGATACCGTTACCAAAAAGGACTTTTGTGTCTGAACTTAGACTAGGCAGTTCTAACATTACTTGTCATGGCTTTAGGTATGGTCTATGGAGGGGAAAAGAGTTGGTTTGCTTACTGTGTTATTTGGCTTAAAGAAGATGAAATTCATTTCTTATTTTGTTGTCCATTCTCGGAGGATATTAGGGGAAAAAAAACCTCTTATAAAGCCGAGGTACTCCAAGGACTCATGTAATTTTAAACTGACATTGCTCTTGTCATCAAGAAATGAAAATAATATTTCTAGTCCAGCACAATATGTTTCCAAAGCTCAGAACATACTAAATACTGCAACATCTCAACATGTCGATATAATATACATTTCATTGTGCCTGTTGTTTCTAACTTGGTAATCGTTTTCTTTCATGTGAAAATTACTGTGTTTCCAGCTGCATGGTGTATTGTTGATATGTTTCTTTTTTTTTGTACGTGTACCCCCTCGGTTAAGGGTTTTGACCTAAAGTGATTAATTCTCTCTCTCTCTCTCTTCTCTCTCTCTCTCTCTCTCTCTCTCTCTCTCTCTCTCGCTCTCTCTCTCTCTCTCTCTCTCTCTCTCTCTCTCTATAAACATTATCATAGAAGTGTGCGTAAGTGTGAGGAATGGGTCATAGCTTCTTTTATCATCAAAATGACTAGGCTTTACCATTTATACTGCTGTGATATTCAGTGCGACTTTGTTGACGAGCGCACCTGTTGATGTCTATAATTATTCTGCGTAATGTGACGACTGATCACAGCTTTGCTGGCTTCCGCTTTATGTGTGTGCTTAAAAGTTTGTAGAGGTACACGTCATTGACAAATAACAGAGGTTGGATTCAAAACTGACAGAACTCAAATAGACAAAAAATCCGAATTAGAGACTGAGATCTCTAGCGCTTTGGCTTTCCTGTGTTTATAGTTCCGATGACATTAGTGTAGAGAACATTCTGACGGAGACAACAGTTTTTAAGCTGTTCTACTCAGTCCTTCAGGCTTTGTTTCTTTACCCCGGCCAGGCTGGCGTAATGGCTGAAGAGCTATTCTCCTCATCCAAGGGTCTTAGGTTCAATGCCCATGGAAAACGAACAGACCGGGGTAGAGTGGGAACGTTTTCTTTCAACGTCAGCTGCTGTGAAGACCTCCCTTCCCGAGACCCGATGTAGAAAAACATGAAAACATACTTTGAAAACAAATACATAAATGATAGCACCCCTAGCTGACAGCGTGTGGAAACCACTAAAGCCTCTCTTGTGCACAGGACAGTCTGGCTGGAGTCGACTTTCGTACTCAGGGTGACGGTCATCAGCAACCCTGGTTCCGGCAGTATCAAACAACGTTTGCCACCTAGATCATTAATTTTGATGGTATTCTGACCACCATTAAAGACAGCCATGGAGAGAGAGAGAGAGAGAGAGAGAGAGAGAGAGAGAGAGAGAGAGAGAGACAGAGAGAGAGACAGAGAGAGAGAGAGAGAGATGATTCAGTTCAAAGGTTTACAGAAGTTGGTATCTCAGATGTACAGTCCAGTTAGTTATACGCTACAGGTTAGCGCCCACCCCCCAAATACAGGTCACAGTTCGGGGTCACAGCAAAGGTCAAGATTAACAACAAAGTTTGAACAGATGAAAAGCGCCCTGCGAATAAAACAATAATTTTTTTTTTATGTGAAAAAAAAATTATCCTAAAATTTAGGCTCAGAAAACTTAGTTCAATCCCCCTATGTCAGCAAAAATAGCAGAATGATGCATGACTGGTGCAGTCCTTATGTTTTGACACCATTGGTAGGGTATTAGGATTTTGAAGTGAAAAATCGACAGGAAATTGCAGGGTCATGTGGATCGTGCTTGCATAGAAAAAAGAAATGGACTTGAGACCTGCCTCAGAGCCAGGTATGGTATGGGTCAAGGGCTGGACTGTGCCATAAATATGTTTAGGTACTGGCTGATCGTCTGAGAAAAGCCAGGTACAGCTTTGAGTGTAACAGAGAATACAGAGATCTAGCGTTTTGGCCCTAAATTGTAGCTGTGGATCGGACCAAAGGCGGCGATGTGTTAAGAAGGGAGATAACCATTCCACCACCCAAGAGAGAGTTGGGGGTTGGGAGAGGTGTGTGGAGGGAAGGGGGGGGGGGGGGGGGGGAGCGAGACGGACGTTAGGGGAGGGGTCGAGGCGGTGGAGAACGGGGGGGAGGGGGGAAGAGGAGGGGCGAGGGGGCAGCTATCTTACTACTCCACTGACGTCACCCGAACGACAAACCTTGAGGAGGGGCAGTGAAAATGGCCCTTTTCTCCGCTGGGCGCCAGCGGGATTTGACACTCGCTACATCGTCGGTGGACTATACAATTCTGTATGATTTTCTACATCAACTTAAGAGATTTTGATTTCAAGTGGCATTCAGGCGGTTAAGTCATGGATCACTTCCCTTTTTTTGCTCTTTTTTTTTTTTTTTTTCTTTTCGTTTTCTCCTTTCCCCTTCGTCTGGGTCCCTAGGCTTAATGTATGCCCCGTCAGGGAAAGGGGATGTCAGCTCGGGGGAGACGTGGCCTCGATTATTTGCATTTAGATTGATCTGCACGACTGTCGGTTTGTCGCTCCACTTGCCGCTGGAGACTTTCTTGCTCAGGTCCCGCCCAGTGGCGACAGACGAGCCGCGTCGGCTCGCTCTTGGGACATGAAATTGAAATGCCGCTGTGTACGAATCTGATTGGTCACAGAAAGGGAGCTATTTCCTCGCTCTTACTACTACCCCCTTCTACCACTCACTCACCCTTTCACTCAACCTCCCCTTTCACTCCTCTTCTCCTCCTTTTTCCATTCCCTACTACCCCCCCCCCCCCCCCCCCCCCCCGTCCCCTTCCCCATCGCCTTTCGGCCTTCTCTACAAGTAACCCCCTTCGGTACTCTCGATCTTTTTTTTTTTTTTTTTTTTTTTTTTTTTTTTTTTTTTAAGAGAGGATGGGGGACAAATGTTACGTAAGTCGAGTATACTGGGGAATCAGGAGAGGAAAGGGGTGGAAGTGGATAGGGAGTAAGGGAGGGAGGGGGATCTGAATTAAGGGGGAGGGGGGAGAAGGAGGGAGGCGGGGTCTTGGCTTTAGTTGTGTGTGTGTGTGTGTGTGTGTGTGTGTGTGTGTTCATACTTAATGTGTGTGTGCTTCATGTGAGTGCGATACTTAATCAGTAACAGGCTTTTGCTCTCTCCTTCCCGTTTCTTCCTCCCCAGCCCTCCCCCCACCCCCACCCCCACCCCAGTGAGAGTGCATACCATCTTTCGGACCCCAAATCAGTCAAATATAAGAAATTCGTTTGAACTTGAAAGCCGAAACATTTACAGTAAAGCGCTTTCACGATAATTGTGATCGAGTGTCTTTAAGTCCTTTTAGCTATTGACGTTTTCAGCCACGCTACAAAAAGATGATCAGTGGCTTGCTATGTCACTGACAAGTAGATTAGCAGCAACCACAAACTTAGTCCAGCTGTCGTGACGGTGGAGAACAAACTGCCCTCGTTCTTGTACCACGGGTTTTTTCACGGTTTTTACTGGAACGGCACTAGGAAGAGCTCGCTACTCTACCGTATTTCTTCCCTTTCAGGGAAGTAATAGTAGGCATGGACTAAGAGAGTTACGTCCCATGTACTGTTTTGAAATAGAATTTGAAAAATACAAAACTTCAACGCTCATATGACTAAAGAGTTTCAATCTTTCGTGGAAATATGTTATTCCAGCCCCTGTACAAGGTTATAATAGGATATCAAAACTATGAAATGTCAGCGTCAGTGCTTATGTTATTAAGAAAAACGGTTTTCATGAAAATATTTTTTTGCCACAGATAGTTGTCAGTTCATAACAATTAACTTTACACTCTGTACATTTCGTGATAATACTTTATAAAAAAAAAAAAATTCTGAACTGCTCATTGCTCTCGCTGTTGATAGGAACCGCACCGAAATGAAATAGGTTTGTCCCAAGAGCATTCCATAACAAACATAAAAAATAATAACCTCGTTGGTGGAGATAAGAATACACGCGCGCGAGAGAGAGAGAGAGATTTGCTCAACACGCGCATATACATGCAAGCACGCACAAGACCTATACGTACTTGTAATGCTATCGTTATGCCTCATATCACTTCGAGTGGAAAAGCGTGAAACCGAAGGTCGAGTGATCTCCATCCAATTCTTCGATTGGCATTTAGGCCGGAACATGTATTACACCCACCAAGGATATATGATTTTCATCGGTATTCGTGAGTTGTTTGTCTGTCAGCAACATTACGCAAACCATGAACAAGAGCCACAGCTACGACACTGATTTTAAGAAAACTTAGCGGAAATACGCAATGGGGCCCAAAGTCAGACCCAGAACATTTTGATGGAGATACGGACTAAGGGACGGACCCTCGAACTTCATTCATTTTTTTTAATTCCACTTTTTTGTACTCCCAGTTCTTAAAGAACAGGGAGTACTTTACAATGGGAACGAAGAAACGCTGTCTGTGTGTCTGTCTGTCCGTGGTCAAAATGTATTCCACTCGCTCCAGACAAAACTTCTGGACCGATCTTTCTGAAAATTTGTAGGTAATGTTGATTATGGGTCACGGATGATGCCCGATGTTTTATTTTACCAGAATACCAGTTGCTAACGGCTATAAACGAGAATTTTGTGATGTACAGTTTAAGCAATAATGGTTTATAAGCTTGAGTGTAACCACATTTGGTAAGCTCTTTGGTAGCATAGTGAGTGGTATCCCCACCTGTCACGCGGGACGCCACGGTTCATTTCCGCGAAGAGCAACTTTTTTTTTTTTCTTACATACAGAATTTCTACCACCAAAGGGGAGTGTCATAGTGCTATAGTGACTGATTTTTTTTCTCTGTTGTACTACCGTACTGGGAGTACATTTATATGCTTTGTATCTTGTTTCAAAACGGGTTTCGTGGTCGGCGAAAAGGAGTATCTACCCAATCCACTGTAACAAACTGACCTGCAACAATCACCAAAGTCTAGCTGAGACAATCAGGAGGTATTGTTGAGGTGAAACAGTGTCGAGGGATCTGCGATTGTTTTTTCGGAGATGTATAGTCAAGAGATACATACAAAGCAATCGGGTAGAATTTGACGGAAGCTGACCGGCTTTTCGACCTTCGCGGAGATCTGTGATCTCCTGAGTGGCCATCGTGTTGGTGCTGCATTGTGCGTTGCATGTGCTGTAGGTAGTTCAGGTCCGAAAGACTTGTTGGAGGTGCTTTCTTCTCTGAAGACCTTCCGCTGTCAAGCTCTCCCTAGAACATGTTCCGACTACCATCGTTGTAAGAGGTTTCTCCTTGACAGATTCGGGCTGATTTTCTTTGGCGAGACTTCGTTGTTCTGGTACAGCGATACCAAGATTTCTCTCTCTCTCTCTCTCTCTCTCTCTCTCTCTCTCTCTCTCTCTCTGTTGTGTGTGTGTGTGTGTGTGTGTGTGTGTGTGTGTGTGTGTGTGTCCAATGCTAGTTGAGTTTTCTACCGACTTTTCCCCGGTGTGCCTCCTCCCACCCCCCACCCCCCCCACCACCACCCCCCCCCCACCCCCACCTCCTTCCTGTTGTCGTGGTTTCTTTAACCGTGCGCTGAATGTGAATGCAGCAGCACACGGGGCCTCGATTTCTTCTCTCTCCCCTCCTCCCGACCCAAAACGTTCCAAGTTCTTCACGCTGACCCACCGTGTTGATGAAATGACTTAGATGTCAGACCTTGGTCCTACTTCGTATGCTTATTACAAAGAAAGTCGACAGCCGAAAGACAGAGAGAGAGAGAGAGAGAGAGAGAGAGAGAGAGAGAGAGAGAGACGGACAGACAGACAGACAGACAGACAGACAGAGACAGACAGACAGACAGACAGAGAGAGGATAACAACCAAACGAAAAGACCATTCTAATCAATATGTATGAAATACATCATAACTCAACGGCCGACCCAGTAGAGGAGGACTTAGGGGGAGAGAAGTCAGGGTTGTTTTGACACGTGCAGGTGATTATGCGTGCCGCTTCGCTTGGCGCCCAGCAGGACAGCCCACCATCTTCTTGGTAAGCCCGTATTTTCAACGGTCTCACCCGTAAGCAGTGTCGGCCTTCGCCGCATTTTCCGCTCGATAGGTTGGCTTAAAAAGATGTTCCGCGGCGTATGCATGATAAATGACGGTTGCTTACAGCAAGAACATCCGCACAGCTTGAGTGGGGGGAACAAAAAAATAAAGAAAAGAAAGAAAAAAAGCAAGAGAGAAGACGAAAAGAGGAGTTTCAGGGGAGGTAAAAATGCAACTCGTTAAAAACCCACCCGGCTCTCATTTCATACCCGCTGTCATGCTGTGCGGGTAAGAGAAGGAAGGGATGAGAAGGCATATCAAAAAGATCTCCATCACCATGACCTACCCATGCGTTCTCCCCCCCCGCGCGCGCGATTTTTTCTAGCGAGCTGAATAGGTTGCGGAGGATTCCCTCCATCTCTACCCAGGACAAATGGCTGAATTAGCCCGATCTCACCCTTCAAGTCCCATCGCCTGGCTGAAAGCTCGAGCCAGGACTAGCGCTTCACGGGAGTTCCATTCAGCGGGCCAGGGGACCCCAGAGTGAAGCCAGTTCTTTGAAACTGGAGATGGGGATGACCCTCTCTCTCTCTCTCTCTCTCTCTCTCTCTCTCTCTCTCTCTCTCTCTCTCTCTCTCTCTCTCACCCAGTCAGGGAGCCTTGCCTCTTCCCTGCTGGCAGACTGAAGCTCTCTCACGAAAGAGTTGGTAATGGTGAGAACCCTGAGCCGGAAATGATGCTTTAGGGGGCGCGCCTCGTCGCAGTTACCTCCCTTGTGGCACTCTACGTCTCGCGGGCTGTCCCAGTCTCCTGCCCGCTTGTCATTAACCCACAACAGCCGTGTCCCAAACTGGGAGGTGGTCTCTCGAGCATTGCGATTTTTTTTTAAAGGCGGGACAAACACTCGCATGCGATCATTCCATTTATCGTGCACATTTCTCGCCAAAGAAAATGGTTGCTATGGAAACACTTCCGTCTGGCCGGGGGGGTTTTCTGACCCAAAGTCGCTGATGCGAATCCGGGCGGCGACGTTGAGGCCCCCCCGTCGTCAGTGCCGGATTGCCCACCCGGCCGCCCGCCCGTCTCTGCCTGTGTCTGCTGGCAGTTTGGTCCGCGGGCAACAATGGGTTAACGACTTCGTCAAGCTAGTCGACCGTGCACAGTCTGTCTGTCCGTCTTTCTTCCTTTCTTTCTTTCCTTCTGACTGTTCAAGCTGATATTAACTGGCATCAGTAGAGCTGCATAGCTTATCGACCCGGTTCCAGGCATAATAGCTATAGAAATCATGATAAAGAGGGGGTCCGTGGGCAAATGGCTTGAGCTGTCGTCTATGGAGCCGACAGTCGTCTGTTCGAACCAGTCGTGGGTTGGGATTTTCACGGCTGAAAACCGTTTCTGACTATCTGTCTGTAAATGCGAACCTGATTCAGATCAGGCGCGTAAGGCGGCAGAAGTAGAGGGGTGGA
>JADBJO010000900.1:427591-432591 GCA_016801955.1 Conus betulinus | reverse complement strand
TGTGTGTGTGTGTGTGTGTGTGTGTGTGTGTCAGCGCTCGGAATGTTTGGATTAGACACTTGACTATGATAGTGATGATGAACATGATGGTGATGACGATGACGATGATACTGACGATGATCATAATCATTATCATCATCATCATCGTCGTCATCGTTGTCGTCGTTATCGTTGTCGTTATCATCATCATCATCATCATCATCATCATCATTATTAAATGTCCTCCTCACTTTGAATTTCTTGGCTTTTTATTTTTTCCTTTCTTCCTTCCTTCTTACTTTTTTCTTTCTTTCTGTTTAAGATACAATCTGATTGTGATGAAGATAGACATGACGACCTTTCATTCGCTTAGCTGCAGTCAACATTGAAGAAACAGTTGATCTCTTTCATTTGTTACAAATGCTTCACACAAAATAAATACTTGACTCGGATGTGGTTTCAAGCATGTTTGAACTCTAACCTCAATTGAAGCATAGACCTTTTTCTCTACACAAAAACGAAAAATTGCAGCTAATAATAGTTTATGCACTTTTCTTGCAATGTGCTTGTTCTCCTCCGCAGAACTGTCAGACTGTGAGTCGGAACCCGGCTTAGAGGTCAAACGCAAGCAGCGACGAAGCCGCACTACTTTCACGGCGGAGCAATTGGAGGAGTTAGAGCGAGCCTTCGACCGCACGCATTACCCGGACATTTACACGCGCGAAGAGCTAGCCCAGCGCACCAAGCTGACGGAAGCCCGCGTGCAGGTCTGGTTCAGCAATCGGCGAGCCCGATGGAGGAAACAGGTGGGCAGCAATCAACTGACCACCATCAACACCTACTTACCTGTACCCCAGAACACTGTCGTCACTTCCCCGCCGGCGCCGGCGCAGTACATGCTTCCAGAAACCGCTGGTTACCATCTCCCGTCTGCCACAGGTTAGCGAGGTTGAATATGTCAGTGGATGGATTGGTATGTGTACGTACGCGTATGCGAGTGCAAGAAAGCTTGCGAGCACCAACACACTCCATTAAAGCAAGCTCTCTCTCTCTCTCGCGCGCGCGCGCGCGCACGCACACACACACACACACACACACACACACACACACACACACACACACACACACACACACATATATATATATATATATATATAGAGAGAGAGAGAGAGAGACAGACAGACAGACAGACAGACAGAGACAAAGACAGTGAGAGAGAGAGAGAGAGAGAGAGAGAGAGAGAGAGAGAGAGAGATGTAGGTATGTGTATGTTAGACAGACAGACAGACAGACAGAGACAGAGACAAAGACAAAGAGAGAGTGAGAGAGAGAGAGAGAGAGAGAGAGAGAGAGAGAGAGAGAGATGTAGGTATGTGTATGTTAGAGAGACAGACAGACAGACATCGAGTTAAACCAGCAGTGGTGGTTAGCTAATCATCCGTGTCTTGAATCAGAGTTTCTCTTTGAACATTCTTATTATCTATGTTTCCTCATCTACTTTAATAAATTTTTTTTTTCAATCGCACACATTCATATAGGGCTTAAGCTTTTTATGAACAAAATTCTGATTTGTCTGTCTGTCTGTCTGTCTGTCTGTCTCTCTCTCTCTCTCTCTCTCTCTCTCTCTCTCTCTCTCTCTCTCAACTGGAATTTTTATCCGTCACAATTTTTTTTTTTTTTTTTTTTTCTTTTGTAGCGTCAGTTATCGGCTCAATGGAGCATCTAAGGCGGTGATTTTTTTTTCCCGTAAGGCCGAAATCCATCTCTTCATTTTTTGGTGCTTCACACTGTCCTGTTCATCTGCAAAAAAAAAAAAAAAAAAAAAAAAAAAAAAATTTCCACTTTCCACTACTAGCTTTCTTTCTTTTCTTTCTTTCTTTCTTTCTTTTTCTTCTTTCTTCTTTTCTTTCTTTGTTTTCTTTTTGTTCTCCAACCAGTCCCTTACACACCATGCGTAGTCTGTATGTTCTCTTACAAATGGACGTAGTCTTGCTGATTTTAGTGTTTTGGTGTTTGATACAAAAGTGTCTGGGTTTTTAATGTTCTAATGTGTGATGTACTGGCACTCACACACTATCCGTCACAAATTGTTGCTGCAGATACCTTCTGGCATCCGCGACCTCAGCTGACGTCACTACACCAGGCCTTTACGCATGCGCCAACGTACAAACAGGAAGTGACGTATGGATCATTTATGGATTCTTACCTGTCCCACACTTCTCAGGTACGCCCGGGGCTCTTTCATTACAAATTTCTGAAAACTTGTGCCAGTGATTTTCCTTTTTCTGTGACTCTCTTTGTCTCTGTCTTTGTCGTCCTTAGTGTTGCTGTTGTTGTTGGTGGTGGTGGTGGTGGTGGGGGGGTGGTGATCATGATGAAGTTGTTTTCAACCTGAAGGCCCATGTGGCCTTCTTGTGTCAGTATTAGCATTTTTATCCTTTTTTTAAAAAATTTCATTTAATACAAGAATGGGAAGGACAGGTGCTCTCTGCATAGCCTAACTGTATCAGCCACAAGAATATTAATAAATAAGTTGATCATGCTATAAAGTTAATGTATGCGATCTGCAAATAGTCGTGTGTTATATTTGTTTGTTTGTTCGTTTGTTTGTTTTCATTTGTTCTGTTTTCTTTAGGGGCAAGATTGTTTTTTCTTTGAGCGTTGACAGTCCTGAAAAGGCCTTGTAAACCAGCCAACTAACCAACCAAGCAACCAACCAACTAGCGAACGAACAAACGAACGAATGATTGAATGAATGAACCAACCAGCTAACGAACAAACGGCTGAATACATACATACATACATACATACACACATACATATACATACATACACTCATACATACAAACACACACACACACACACACACACACACACTTTCATACACTCTTTCATACGTGGGAAGAAATCAGTAAAGAAGAGATCATGATGCAGACACAACTCGTTTTGCAAGCAATCGGAGAAATCCTTCGCAAATAAATCAAATGAATGAATCAATAAATCCGTCAGTCAATCAGTCAATCAGTCACTCTACGAGGGGGAGAACTGGGATGCTTATTACTATCAGTGAGGCCACTGTCGGAGCGAAACGGCAAACTGACTGATGGTGCAGCAGTAACAGAAGCAGCAGCAGCAGCTGCGGTAGATTTGTTGCGGTGTCGAGTCAAGCGTGTCCTAGTTTTGAAATGACGCTCGATTTGGGTCGATTCGCTTCGCTCATACCGGCAAGTCATGCTTGCTTCCCACCCAACCCCCCCCCCCCCCTCCCTCCTACCCTCACACCCCACTTCTCCCTCATCCCTACCTTTCCATCCCCCCTAGCCTATTAAACTCCCCAACAAGCCCCCCCCCCCAATATAAACTTGAATGTGACCCACCCACACTTACCCTTAACCCATTTCCCTAAGACCTTTCCAGAACTAAATAAACTTGAATGTGAATAACATTATACTTTTAGAAGAACTAAATCGCATGTTTTTTTTTTCGCTTTTTTTTTTTTTTTTTCTTTCATAGTTCCCTTTCCCACCCCACCCCACACCTCATCCTTTGTTTTGTTTTATGTTTTATTGTTGTTTTTGTTTGTTTGTTTTTTGTTTTTTACTACTACTATTTTTTTTTTTCTTTTTTTTTGTCACTCATACCGGTTCTTAGTTTCATTGAGCTCCTGGTCATGAACAAATATCTTCCATAATGTTTTCTAAATGAATGAATAATTGATAAATGTAAGCCCGATCGTGGCGAGCTATTCACAAACCGTCCAATCCAAGGTGTTGTGCCAACAGGCGATTGAGCAATGCGTTCGTGGTAGGCTTATTTTTGTTACTGTTGTGTTACTCTTTCTCCCCTCTCTCTCTCTCTCTCTCTCTCTCTCTCTCTCTCTCTCTCTCTCTCTCTCTTCTTCTTCTTATTATTATTCTTCTCTCTCTCTCACCCTCCTCCTCTTTCCATTCAACCTCCCATCTGCATCCCTCTACTTAGGGGCTTCTCCCTCCTTTCCACTCGCTGTTCGATCCTTCTTCCTCACTTTTCCCCTCATCCATTCTCCTTCCCCTCCCTCCTTCCCTAAATGAATAAAAACAAATAAATCAATTAATCAATCAATAGAAATAAAAGCAAATAAATGAAATAGAACAAAATATTGATACACCATTTATGTCTGCCGCCACCTCCTCTCCATTTTCACCATCTTCAGGGCTAAGTCAAACAAAAATAAACATAATATTTGTAAAGAAGTCGATAAAATAATAATATCGTGAGTGGATAGACAGATACGCAAATAAATAAGATGGAACCTAAAAAAAATTTTTTAAATCAATAAATTTATAATGTCTTAAGAAAATAGACAGATACACAAATTAACGAAATGGAACAAAAATATTTAAGTAGCTTACATGTTCTCAGCTAGTTATTATTGAAGCGAGTTGAGACAGTTTCAGTGGTATCATAGCTCAGCATGTAGGAGAGGACGGGAACGGGGAGGGGGGGGGGGGGGGGGGGGGGTGGTGTCGGGGGGTCCAGTCCTGACGGAAAAGCCACAATAGTTTATCAACAAACACGACATAACGAAAGTATGAATGAGTTCGTATTTTCCTCATTCATACCTTTTAAAAGAGTGGAGAAGGTCCATGGTGCATTCCATGTCATATGCCACTCACAATGAAACACGTTCTTTTAGCGTGTTGGACTGGCATGATGTGAGACACAAACATTTTACAGCAGATTCCATGAAACTCTTGTTCAGAGATGTTCCGCCTGACGCGAATCTTTTTTTGAGTTCTTGAAAGAGATTAACATTTTTCATCGGATCTGAGATTTTACAGTGGAAAGATTTTTAACAAAATTTCGGATGGGTGGGTTTTTAGAAGATGTATTTGGAAGAATTGTGTGAATGAATGACTTGTGAGTTGATTTTAACGCGGTGACAGCCCTGATATGGCCCTTTGTGGTCGGCTGGGCCATAAGCAACATTGCATTACATTACATTATGACATAACAATGTACAAAAATACATACAACAGAGT
>JADBJO010000900.1:412591-422591 GCA_016801955.1 Conus betulinus | reverse complement strand
TAACGATAACCATCATCGTCATCATCGTCAGCGTTTTCTAAAAATTAAAAAAAAAAAAAGCAGGCATTGAATATTACAACCACAAAAATTAGAGAGAAAAAAAAAGAAAATTTTGTGCGTGGAAGCAGATAGTGAAGCTTTAGAAAAACTACTCCTAAATAGAAAACAACCAAAAGAAAGGAAAAAAAAAAAAAGAAGAAGCGAAACAAGAAAGAACAACGGAAAAGACAAACTTATCTCTCGCACGCAGGTTGGTATGCATAGAGCCTACACCTATCTCTCGTTATCACCAACTAGGTAAGACTTATCGTATTTGCTTCTTTGTCTGCTTTTAAACAAAAAAAATGTATGTTTATTTGTTTATTCGTTTATTTATTTATTCATGTATTCCAAATATGTATTTATTTGTCTGTTTGCCTATTTGTTTGTTCGTTTATTTATTTATTCATCTATTCCAAATACTGATCTGTTTATTTACCTGTTTGTTTATTCGTTTGTTCATTTATCTATTTATTCATTTATCGATTCATTCATTTGTTCATATTTTTGCTGAATATAAATCTAAAATGCATTTTGTTTTTGGTTAATCGTTTTTGCCTTCCTCCGTGGGAACACCAGTACCCTTTCATTAAAACCTGTATCCACGCCTTTTGAAAATTATAGCGTTGTGAATTTCTCTTTTCTCTGACTCTCTTTGACTCGGTTTTTCTCTTTCATTTTTTTTTTCCTTTTTTTTTTTTAATCTTTCTTTTTTTTTTCAGGGCTTTTCCGACAACTTTTGGCTCAGTCCGCTGACTTTGTTTTAACATGTTTCTACATTTTTTTCCCTTTTCCTTCTTTCTTTTTCTTTCCTTTCATTCATTTTCATTCATTCATTCATTCATTCTTCATTCTTTTTTTTTTTTATTTATTTATTCTTTCCTTCCTTCCTTCTTATCTCAAATTACTGCAAATTTGGCGACAAGGTGGTGAGGCTGTACATTATACTTTGCAGTGGGGATTCTCTAACTGTTCGCTGCCTTTTCAGAGCTTTATGAAAAAAATATTATTATCTATATACATAACCCCGGAAATAACCTGTCTCCTCTGCACAGCCACGTTCAATTTTTTTTTTCAAAGTGTTTTTACGATGAAAATAGTTGTTGTGTTTAGTTTGTTGTTTGTTTTTGTTCTTGTTTTGTTTTTTTTTTCTTTTGTTTTTGGTGTTTTTTTTTTTTTAAATGCTAACAATGCTCCGTATGTTTCTATCACAGATATTCTGTAGAGGTAACGCGGCGACAGAGTACATCAGAATAGGCCTATGGTAATGTGGCATAGCTCAAAAGAGTTGCAAGAGATTGTTCTTTGAAAATGGTGGTGTACTTTGTTTCTGATAAGTCAAACAGTCTTCGAGAGAGACGGTTTATTGCAAACATTGTGGCAAATTATTAGTTCGCAACGTGCGACATACGGTGGGTACACACGTAGCTTCACTGCGGTCACCTTATTGCGTGTATTATCGTTCTGATTATTGCGTATCGTGCAGAAGGCATTACTGTCAACAAAAACGTAAAGGAAATTTTCGTAGCTCAAATAACAAAGACACAGGTGATCACGAAACTTCTGGAACCTTTTGGACCGACAAAAAGCAGCCGCGGCACCTGAGATGGGTACCCTTCAAAATCAAGCCAGAGGGGACAGTGCGTCCCAAGATGTTTTACGTTAACATGATTTTTCGTGATGTATACACTCTACAGCACCAAAAAATACATATGACAAATTATGAAGGGGGGGGGGGGGGGGGGGGGGGGGGGGGGGGGAAGGGGGGAAAGGTGGACCGTTTCTCATGACCGAGTATATTGTTGTGGTTACATTCCACAAAATAGGAACAGACACCGAAACGGCATATAACCCATGAAAACGTTTGGGGGACATAGCAGGGTCATAGTATATTTTTTTCTTGAATGATAATCAACCGTCAGCTTTCCCAGAGCAGGCCTCAGCCGACCATCTGCCATGGTTTAAAGGAATGCTGTGTTCTGATGTCGTAGAACTATCACACAAAAGGTTTTTGTCTCTATGTGTTAGGGGACGCTAGGGATTTTCTCGAATAATTGTGGGATGTTCATAAATCAACACTGTAGCTGACTAATGACTAGATTTCTATGTACCGTTATCGTTGAGAGAGAGAGAGAGAGAGAGAGAGAGAGAGAGAGAGAGAGAGAGAGAGAGAGTTTTTTTATATATACTTTTGATATTTTATTGTCGTTACCAAGGAGGTCTTTTGACAAAGGTGGAGGGGGGGTAACAGAACAATAACATTTCCCTCTTCCTTTCCTGCAAACAAATAGTACACATCGGTTTCCTAGTGTGTATCAAATCAAAGGTTAACAAAAACAAAATAAATTCGTACCATTTCCTTATGTCCTCACGCACAGAAGTAATGCAGTAAGTTTTTTTTTTTTTTTTTTTGTTTTAATCTTAAAACTGACTCGACCATCCACTCAATCAAATGATGACATTGTATCTTACTGATCTCTTCCACATGCGATGAATGATAACATTCAGTCATATATCTCTAATAATGATTATCTTAAATTTCACTGTCCTTCATCTGTCTTTTCAATGCTTCCGCGATGAATTTCGCAACTGATTTAATCATAAGTTCATCATCTAATGATAACACGACAGCGACATTTTGTCTTTTCGCTATATCTAACTGGAAAAAAATGAACAATGTGTCCGCACTTCATTATATAAGCAGTACAGTGGGACAGAAAGTGTTCTTCGTCATCAATAAGTGATGTGTCTACATGCAGGACAAGGAGATTCCGTGGATGTTTCACATTCAAACCATCTTTTGTTCACATTAAAAAAACTAGACATTTCAACCTAAATCTTGCGTAATCTATTCTGTGCCATTTATCTGTTATGACATTGAGAAAAATTTCAGAGAGAGAGAGAGAGAGAGAGAG
This sequence comes from Conus betulinus, assembly GCA_016801955.1. NCBI lineage: Eukaryota > Metazoa > Mollusca > Gastropoda > Neogastropoda > Conidae > Conus > Conus betulinus. The sequence goes on along the minus strand of JADBJO010000900.1, from coordinate 419,637 downwards.
AGAGAGAGAGAGAGAGAGAGAGATCATTCACTCAGAGATACGAGGCTGAAAGAAAGGATCCCGACAAGGGACAACACTCACGAGCTATGAATACATGACGCATTCCTTGTGTGACGTCAGATTTCAGATCCTTGAACTCCCCGGGGGTCCTCCTCCTGCCTTTGCGTCCTCCAGGCCCGCACAGATTGTGCCATTCCATTCCTTCAAACCGATCTGCTTGAAACCATCTAGCACGTGTCTTGATTAACATGTGCTAAACAAGCAAACAAAACAAACGAAACAAAAAGGTTAGCGTCGCGGACTCCCGGCTGGGAGGTCGTGGGTTCGATTCCCATCAGAGTCACGTGGGATTTTTCTGCTCCGACCGGCTTCTACCCGGAGTTGAGTTTGCTACGGGCTCAGTTGGGAAGACTGGGACCACACAGTCGAGTTTCATCCACTTAATGGATGCGTCTCTGAGAGTTTTGCTCAAATTTCCTTACCAACACTGCAGGTGTATGTATCTCTCGGGCCTGGTTGACGCCGGGATATATTATGAAAGGAAGCGTAGAGTACAGCCCTGTCACGCAGTCTCAGACCGAAATGGAAATCCGTAGTATTATCTTAATCATCCTTATTCTAATTGATCAGCATTAAAAACAAACAAACAAACAAAAGGTTTGGAGGGCGCGGGGAGCCGGCAGAGGGAGATGAGGGTTGGGATGGAAGGGGATGGAACCCATTTTCAGACATCGTAATTATTATCCTCCCCCAGACAAATCCAATGCGGGCTTTTCATATAAACTCCGAGACTTTTACTCATGACCTTGATGGACTAATTCGAGGTGTGCTACCTGTGTTCTCAGATGCCCACCTACACCAACTGACCAACAGTGCTTACACCAGTGCGTGGACCACCCCCTCTCCATCCACACTGGCGCCCCTCCCCACCTATCCCCCACCCCCGCCTCTTCCATATGGACATCATGACGTCAAGCCTACCCCTCTCGCGCCAGCTGGTGAGTGATGACGATTTTATAGTGTACAAAGGAGGTGTAACGTTCAATAAGGTGTTTGTGGTGCTTTATTTCTCTCTCTCTCTCTCTCTCTCTCTCTCTCTCTCTCTCTCTCTCTCTGTGTTCTGTGCTGCTCTGCTCTCTCTCTCTCCTCTCTCTCTCTCTCTCTCTCTCTCTCTCTCTCTCTCTCTCTCTCTCTCTCTCTCTCTCTCGTACCCCCTTGGTTACTGAACAAACATCAGAGTAAAAATCACTGTTGCTACTGGATTGATTTGCTTTGCACACACCCCTTCACAAGCGGCATAGGCCTATCGTTAAATAAATCACTCGCAATCTTCTGGTTCGCTTCTCTCTCTCTCTCTCTCTCTCTCTCTCTCTCTGTCAATCCCGCCGTGTGATTGAGCGAGATAGAAAGTGTGTGTGTGTGTGTGTGTGTGTGTGTGTGTGCGCGCGCGCACGCGCGCGCATTCGTTCAAACACACTTGCGTGCGCACGCACGCACTCACGCAAGCACGCACGCGCGCCGATACACACACACACACACACACACACACACACACACACACACACACACACACACACACATGCGTCTATGCACGTGCGTTTCTTTCACCACTCGCCTATGTATTTACCCGACTAACTAGTGTGTGTGTGTGTGTGTGTGTGTGTGTGTGTGTGTGTGTGTCTGTTTGTGTGTCCAGTGGGGGCAGGAAGCCTGATGGCCGACAAACTGCCGGTCAACACAGCCCCTACCAACAGCAGCAGCACGGAGGACACGCTGGCCACTCTCCGCCTCCGCTCCAGGGAGCACACGGCTATGCTGGGCCTCCTGCAGCAGACGGACCCCTGCGCCCTGCCAACCCCGCCTTCCAGACGCTCTGATGACGTCATCGCCTGTGTGTATGTGGTTTGACGTCACAGAGACCACCTCCCACCTCCCACAGCCAGCCCCACCCAGCCACCCTGTTTGCCTTCATGCTTCCCGGTATACCCCTGATTGCGTCATCCACAAGATCCACTCCGCGCCTTTATTCCCAAGATGGCTGCCACGTTTGATTGTTCCTGCGACGATTTTTTTTTTTTTTTTTTTTTTTTTTTTGGGTTGAAAATGTGTTTTTGTACACATGAAAAGAACTGTCTAGAGATTCTGACGTTTAGTGTGACGTCATCGTGGGGTTTTTTGTCATCAACGTTGTGGATCCTTTTTTTTTTTTTTTTTTTTTTTTTTTTTTTTTGGGGGGGGGGGGGTCTTTTCTTTGTGTATTTTGAAAGGAAACAAACAAAGGGAACGGTTTTTTTTTTCCCCTTGGGAGTGCAAACAACTAAAATGTAATGACTGACGGCAAAGGGAAGAGGTGATGGAGACGAGAAAGAAGGGGGTGGGGTTCGGACGGAAGGTTGAAGGGGAGGAACAGTGAAGGGGAGGAACAGTGAAGGGGAGGAACAGTGAAGGGGACAGAAGGGAGTTTATGCGTTCCATAGTTTCTCTCTGTTCCGTTGACAGCAAACACTAACGTTTGATTATTTAAATCTCAAATATGTTTTCCAGTGTGTGTGTGTGTGTGTGTGTGTGTGTGTGTGTGTGTGTGCGGCGCGCGCGAGCGAGCGAGCGAGCGAGCGAGAGAGAGAGAGAGAGAGAGAGAGAGAGAGAGAGAGAGAGAGAGAGAGAGAGAGAGAGAGAGAGAGGTGGTGTGTGTGTGTGTGTGTGTGTGTGTGTGTGTGTGTGTGTGTGTGCAATAACATATCAGAAGCCACTTCCATAATGTGAAACACGCGTTTTGTCGGAGGTAAATCCAAACGCTGTTTACACTTCCGTGTGTTCAGAACTGATTTTTTTTTTTTTCTGTTTTTTTTTTTTTTTTTTTTTTTTTTTTCGTTTCTGGTCTGTTGTGTATCACTGGCTGAATAACATTGATTCGTTCCATTATCACTTGTACTGTTTGTTTCACTTGTGTGTGTGTATGTGTGTGTGTGTGTGTGTGTGTGTGTGTGTGTGTGTGTGTGTGCGCGCGCGCGCGCGCGCGCTCGTGTGCGCGTGTGTGTATGTTCAATTTACGTCTAATTCCGTTTAGTTCTACACTGAATTTGACAGTAACTGACATTAACGCCATACCTATGACCACGCCGGTCACCAATGTAAGGGAGGTAATCGACAGAATGATAACTCTTCCGTGGGAAGAATACAATGGGCCATTGTGGTTTTAAACTGCAATCCTTATTCCTCTGTTTTGTATAATGTAGCCAGAGAATTGCTGGAGAAAGGATGAAGTTGGTGAGCATTGAAAGTGAGACACTAGAATCACATTCTGATTGGCTAGGACGGATTTTGAAAGGGTTACGTCTTCCCCCCTCCCCTTCCTCTCTCTCTCTCTCTCTCTCTCTCTCTCTCTCTCTCTCTCTCTCTCTCTCTCTCTCTCTTAATTTGATAAAAGAGAGAGAAGTGTGTGTGTGTGTGTGTGTGTGTGTGTGTGTGTGTGTGTTGTGTCCTTCAACTGTCATGTTGTTACACACACACACATACACACACAAACGCACGCATGCACGCACGCACGCGCGCGCACACACACACACACACACACACACACACACACACACACCCACACACTCGAGTGCGCACGCTCTAACATTGATTTTCTATTTCGTTTTTCAACTGTTATTTGAAATAGATTTGCTCTGTTCGCCCCCAAGTCTTCCGTTATATATATATATATATATATATATATATATATATATATATATATATATATATATATATCTTCCTGTGTTTGTGTATTTCCACTCTGTATATAATCTGTTCATGATAAAGGTGCTGGATATGGAACAATACTTGATCATTATCCGGTTCCCTGACCGCCTCAGAAAAACCAGCAATACAAGAAGTCAACATAATGATGTGTCCGGCCTGTAATTCATTTTATGTCCACTCAACAAACTGACCTGTCGCTCATAAGCTATTGTCGCCGTCGTGGTCAGCAGGCGATAGCCCCGTGCTTCTTTCTGTTCGTGGCTATGGAAACACGTTAGCAGAGCGTGACTGGCTTTGTGTGTCTTCTTCTTTCTTTCTTTGAGTGTCCACCTTCATCGAGTTGAAGATTCCGACACTTTTGTGTGTGTTGGCCGTTTTTTTATCCCGCAGTTAAGGCAGCCATACTCCAACTTCGGGGAAGGTGCATGCTATGTGTAACGTGTCATCCATACCAACGCCCAAACTGGCCTTCTCTTCCGAAAGTTGGTGGTGATGGGATTTGACGTGTGTGCAAGATGTGCGTGCGTTCACACACGGAACCTCGGTTTATAGTCTCATTCGAAGGACTGTGTGGGGAATGGAGTCAAAACCAATGTTAACTCCGAGGGAAAAATCCGCCTGTACCGAAGTTCGAACCCGTATCCTCAGGATCACGAGTCCGGCGCTCTACCAACTGAGCCATTCCGGCCGGTCTGTGTGTGTGTGTGCTGAACGGAACAGACTTACTCATAATTCTCTAGCAACAATTTTTTTTTTTGGGGGGGGGGGGGGGGGGGGGGGGGGGGGGGGGGGGGGGGGGGGGGGGGGGGGGGGGGGGGGGGGTTAAGAGTAGGTATTTGATCTTTGTTACATAGTTTACGATTCAGCCTCTTCCACTCCCCTGTTCAATGTTGTCCTCGTTTTGTCTGTTTTTTCCTTTCTCTTCACCCGCATTTTGTTTTATTTAAGAAAGTCATGTATAACTGCCCCGCCCGTCTCTCTCTTTTTTTTTTTTTTTTTTTTTTTTTTTTTTTTTTTGCTACCCTGTTTGTTAGATGTCAAAAATTCAAATACACCGCCCCCCACTCCCCATCCCCATCCCATCCCCTCTCCCAATTTCTTCCTTCGTTCACTGATTTATTTCTTCGTTTATATCGATAGTTTCTATCTTGTGCTTTTCGCCGTTTGTTTATTACTTTGGTCTATTGTTCGTGCCTTCATTAATTCGTTCTGTTGTTTTTGTTTGTTTGTTTGTTGTTTTTTTTTTCAATTCGTTAATCGTTCATTCATGGATCTATCCATAATCTGAAATGATTTCATTCGTCGATTCATGATTTCATCGCCTTTATTCACCCATTCATTTTGCTAGTAGATTCGTTCGGAAATCTGACAGGGAGGTAATCTGTGTTAGAACTCACGTGCAGCGAGACTAACCAGGCCTTTTTCATGAGACAGCTGCTGCTGGTGGGGGCGTGGCCAATGGAATTTGGTCCTGTCCAACGCGGACAGTCGATATCCTGAGCGTTCTCCTAGCGAGCGCTTCACGTCAGATATTTGACTCGCTTGATCTATTTGCGTGACCTATGAACTGAGGAACGATAACTCCATTTGCAACAGAGAGACAGGCGTTATCTTCCTCTGATGTTTTGTTTCCGAAAGAGATAGATTCATCTATTCATTTATTCACTCCTTTGTTCATTCAGTCCATCGTATACTCTATATCATTTGTCACTTTTCATTCATTCATTCATTTACTTATTTCTTCAAGACTTAGTCATACAGTCCTTCATTCATATATTCAAACGTTCATTCTTTCATTCGTTCATTTAATTAATTTATTTGTTTGTCATTTTATTTATTTATTTATTTATTCTACATGTCTGTGTTCGCTTTAGACTACCTTTTTCATCCTTCATTCATTCATTCATTCATTCATTCATTCGTCTCAACTGAATGAACTTTTATCATTTGTTTATTTGTTCTTGTTTGAATGTTTCCTGTCGTTATGTTTAGATAGACCCTGAAATACATGAAAGAGATCCTGTAAACCCCTCACTCCTACGTCACATGAAAGGAAAGAATGAATCGGGCCATTTCACCGAGTCTGTGTATGTGCTGACTTGTCAATGCCTTCAAGGGATGTACAGTTATGGATACGTCCCATTCCACAAGCGCCCCACTCGGGTATAGAAAGATTTCAGATTTGACAACTTAGGTAGATCTGGATTGAATTTGTAAGGGGCGCACGCACTCAGCTATGATAGATGTAAAATCGTTGTCAGATTACATTTCTCCAGCTCCTTGCCAAATAGATACTTTGTGTGTGTGTGTGTGTGTGTGTGTGTGTGTGTGTGTGTGTGTGTTTGGCTGGGGTGGGGGATGTTAAGAATGTGTGTGTGTGTGTGTGTGTGTGTGTGTGTGTGTGTGTGTGTGTGTGTGTAAGGGGGGATTACGAAAAAAGAGTACTACGACTGCTACTATTTTTTTTATTACTGCTGCTTCTGACCACCACGACGACGACGACGACGATGACAACTACTACTACTACAACGGTGACGGCGACGACGACGACGACGACGATGATGATGATGATGATGGTGATTTTAAGAAACAGAAGATTGATGAGGATGATAATAATAATGCTGATGTGGAGACAATGATGACATTGATGATAAAGATGTCGACAGTGATAGCGGCGATGACAATGACGAGTATAACAAACAAAACGAAACAAAAACAAAAAAGACCCCAGAAATCCTCGAAGATAATGGGTCTTTAGAGGGATGCAGGATATCTGGACGTGTGGAATATGCGGGTTGGCCTCTTGAGAATTTTCCCAATGGTTCGTTTGACTAAAATTCCAACGGTTTGTCCTCTGTGCATAGAACTCCCACAGCGATTGTGTAAGCTATCCTTCGTTGAGTATACAGTGCAAACTGCCAACGAGTTGGAGGGAAACCGGACGTGAGGTAAGGGAAGGGATGAGGGAGGGAGGGGGATAGAGAAAGTGAATGTCAAATAGCGAAAAACGTACGGAGAGAAAGCAGAGAAAGAGGAAGAATGATGCGGAGAGAGAGAGAGAGAGAGAGAGAGAGAGAGAGAGAGAGAGAGACAGACAGAGACAGACAGACAGACAGAGACAGCGAGAGAGAGACAGAGAGAGAGAGAGAGAGAGATTCTCAGCTGGACATCAAACGTATTTCATGGTCACGTTATGTTAAATTAGCACCGTGCCGTAATTACAGTAACATCACCTAATTCTGCGACCAAACGTGCTGCGACAAATCGTGCCATAGTGACAAAACGGGTCGTCCCTACCGAATCAT
>JADBJO010000900.1:400091-405091 GCA_016801955.1 Conus betulinus | reverse complement strand
TTTCTTTATTTTCGCCGTATGTGTAATGCATAAATACAAAATTAAGAACTCTGATAATTAATGGACAAATTTCTTTTATGCAAATCACAAGTACCCGCTCTTCATATTTCAAACTTTCAGCCGCGTGATCTTCTTCCAGAGAAGAGACAAAAAGAAAAACAATACAACTACGTCATGTCCACCTTTGACAACTGGACAGATCAAAGAATTGACGTCATAAATATATTGCACAAGGCCTGACATCATGCATAATGTGTGATGTCATCAACAAGAAACAAGAAGAAACAAATCATCCAGAGGAACTAGACCAGAGAGGCAATAACAGGATGGGAACTACTCAAATGTATGTCAAATATGGCACTTTTCTGCAATCCGATTCCACTCAATAATGTGTGTGTGTGCGCGCGCGTGTGTGTGTGTGTGTGTGTGTGTGTGTGTGTGTGTGTGTGTGTGTGCGCGCGCGCGCGCACTGTGTGTGTGTGTGTGTGTGTGTGTGCGCGCGCGCGCGTGCACGCGCGCGCGCGCATGTAGTTATAATGTAACCAATGTATTTTAAACACACAACAATACGCTTCATAAATCACAATGAAAATGAAATCATAGGGTAATGTGAACACGGTCCTGTCTACGACTATCTATGGTATACCATAACTGTCATCTGAAAAAGAGATGAATTTTCTGCAAATCATCAATGTTGTTCATAGGTAAATTCGGATGGGGTTGCTACAAATTTGTGTTGACATTAAATCCATTAGTAACTTAGAGCTGATGTCCTTATCCAGTTCTCTTCAGTAATAAGTCTGAAGCTTTGGCTTTCACTGTAAGCTTTTGCCAACACTGCAACAGCAAGGTCTTCTACTGAATGCTTTAGGAAATATCGCATTAACGGCTTTTCTCTTTGGAACTTGATGTCACATCTGTGTCCCGCTATTCTTTCTTTCAATGAACGTCCAGTTTCACCCCACAAAAACTGGCTTATCACCCGTTTGCAAAACTGAACTATATCAGATTTCTATCTTTGCATACAGAACATATATCATGCGCTTCACATGTATTCAAACGGTCACTAACAATACGCTTTTTTCCATAATCCGGTCTAGTGTACAATGACTGTCCATGTGAAAAACTGATCTTATGTCTATTTCATCGGTAAATCGGATGGGGTTGCTACCAAATTTGGTTTGACATTTCAATCCATTTAGAGTACCTTAGCAGCTGATGTTCTTATCCAGTTCTCTTCAGTAATAAGTCTGGGCTTTTGCTTTCACCGTAAGCTTTTTGCCAACACTGCAACAGCAAGGGCTTCCACTGAATGGCTGAAGGAAATATCGCATTATTGGCTTTTCCTCTGGGAACTTGAGGGGGGGTCCTGTCCCGCTATTCTTTCTTTCAATGAATGTTCAGTTTTTTCTATCTGTACCCAGTACACATTACTCACAACATTGTGTGAAGATTTCCGCTTCGTGTCTAACACTGTTGAAGTTAGTAGTGAAGAACAGGGTGTCACGATCACACAATGATGAGTCTGACGCTTTGAAGAACAGTTGTCACAATCACACAATGAGGAGTGTGACGCTTTGAAGAACAGTTGTCACAATCACACATGATGAGTGTAACGTTTTTACTACGTAGGAACTTTTTCCATATGGGCGTTGTCTAGTCGTCCCAACACCTCTGATGTATAGGTCAGAACTTGTCGTGTCTGGGTGTCGAATAATTTCAACAACAAAAAACTCCATCAACTGAATTCAGTCTTCTCATTGTTCTTAAAATCTCAAACGACCCCGAGAGACAGAGAGAGAGAGAGAGAGAGAGAGAGGGGGGGGGGGGGGGGGGGGGGAGAGAGGAGAGAGAGAGAGAGAGAGAGAGAGAGAGAGAGAGAGAGAGAGAAGAGTACGAATGTCGTTGCCCCGCCGGGGGTAGCCGGCGAAGGCGAAGGCGTGGGAGTGGTCGGCGGTGACCACGATCAGCGTGTCCTCCAAGTCGTCCCCCAGGGCCTCCATTGCCTCCGACACCGCCTGGTCAAAGGCCACTACATCGTGCAGCGCGCGCGCCGCGCGTCACTGGCATGGTGCCCGTGGTCGATGCGTCCTCCTGTGGGGTTGGGAGGGAACCACCAACGTTTTTCTTTATCTTTAAAAAACACGCTGGATTGAACCAACAGTCAAGAGGAACACGACCAGAATTGAACAACGTTCAAGAGGAACACGAGCTCAGAGAGAGGATGCGACGACCCCCCACTGAAACCCAGCCACCACTGCCAGGCGACAGCAGTTGCCACAATGATGCAGACCTATATCTGCAGTAAACCTTGTCTTTAAGGGGTCTCAGGCCGATAGGACGTTCATCTCACCCTTTAACGATAATGGTAACGGGGGTTGGCGGGCGAGGGGAGGGGGAGACAAAAGATGGGGGGGGGGGGGGGAGCATGGAAGGAGGAAAAGGGGTGGAAGTCGTGTGGGGATGGGAGGTGGATGGAGGGGAGACAGAAAGGAGGGGGGGGGGGGGGGGGGGGGGGGAGCATGAAAGGAGGAAAAGGGGTGGAAGGTCGTTCGGGGGTGGGGGTTGGAGGTGGTGTGTGTGTGTGTGGTGTGCGTGTGCGTGTGTGTGTGTGTGTGTGTGTGTGGGAGGGGGGGGGGGGTCGAATTATAAAAACGCTTAAAACACGTCTTCAGTAAATATTGTCGACTATGTACGCATCATGTTCGCAATCAACCACGCCCTCATCTCCCCCCCCCCCCCCCCCCCCCCCGCTCCTCCCCCCCCACCCCCCTCCACACGTACACACACACACACACACGCTCCCCACCTTTCCCTCTGCCCACAAAGTAACTTTCTGTGTCACTGTAGACATCATCCACATATATTTTGTATCCCGCCACCCCCCATTTCACCTCTTGTCTGTGGACAAAATGGACTGCCTCCGCAACATAAAACATTGTAGTCCTGTGATTACCTCGTAGCCCAGGCGTTCCGGTGTCGCCGGAACAACAATAACAAACAAACAAACAAACACAAACACTGCAGATTAAACAACAAAATCTGTGGGATTGTTCTTGAGGCACAAGCAGCTGTGACAAAGGCGCGAGGTTTGACTGCATGCCAGAACCCAGTGCCTCATATACATATATATTTAAGTGAGATACTGGGTTCTGGCAGTCAACCCTCGTGAATGATGGTGTCGAAGAGAACCTGAAGCAGCACGTTCACACCGCAGCACTTGCTTGGTGCGAGAAGGACAACTGTTAAAAAGACTTATGGGAAAGGGAAGCAATCATTGTGTGATCGCGCGCATAAGTCGTTCCACAAGAAAAAAAAAATTACTTCCCATTTTCAGGACATGACAATTTTTTGATAGAGGGAGGGAGTCGTGGAATCCTGGAGCTACGGCTGCTTTCCCTCTCCCTCACGCCCACCTGTCCCACCTCCTCCATTCTCCTACCCCATGGCACTCGCCCTCATCCGTGCGTTCTTCTCCTACCACTCTCCGAGCCCTGTGGGAAACCTATCGGGTTACTTAAAGTTGAAAGACAAGCATCTGTCCGTCAAACTGGAGGCAATATACATGTTCTTCACACACACACACACACACACACACACACGCGCACGCGCGCGCGCAGTCACGCATGCACGCATACACACACACACACACACACACACACACACACACACACACACACACACACACACACACATGCGCGCGTACGTCTGCACATACGAGCCCACAAATAAAGAGAGAGGGGAGGGGGGGGATTTGGGGGGGGGCAGGGCAGGGGGATAGAAGCAGAGAGAGAGAGAGAGAGAGAGAGAGAGAGAGAGAGAGAGAGAGAGAGCAGACAGCAAACACACACACACACACACACACACACACACACACACACACACACACACACACACACACACATAGGCAGACAGGCAGACAGACAGACAGAGACAAAGACAGACAGACACACAGACAAACAGGCCGACAGACCAATCGAGCGAAGTTCGTACCCTCCACCAGCAGGAAGAAGCCCTTGTCCCTGTTCTTTCTCAGCAGCTGGATGGCCTTCTGGGTCATGTCGCCCAGGCTGGGTTCTCCCCCTTTGTCCTTGGGGCGGTCCACCTCGTACTGCATGTGGTTGTAGTTGAACAGTCCTGTGGGCACAGGCCTCCTGTGTCATCGGCCTTCAAGCTTGTCGTCGTCATCTTCGTCATCATTGTCGTTGTTGTGTTCAACTTTTATTGTCTTTGTCGCCGCCGTTGTTGTGACTGAATGTAACCATTTTATGACAATGTGTATAATATGTTGATATTATTGTTGCATTGTAGTTGTCTAATTAACATCTTGGTAATATTTCAGAAAAGGAACGTAATGCTCTCTCTCTCTCTCTCTCTCTCTCTCTCTCTCTCTCTCTCTCTCTCTCCCCTTTCATAACTAACAGGAGGATCGCTTTCTCTGTATCTCTGTGTGTATTGAGTATTTTCTTTCTCGTTACCAGTCTTGTTTTTTGTTTTGTTTTGTTTTGTTTTGTTTTGTTTTTTAATTTCTTTACATTCATCTATACGTCAATGTTAATGGAGACACAACTTATCCACACTTTACGTATTTTTTAAAGATATGTATGCTTGTTAAAAAGTTTGGTGAGTTTTAGTCTCTAGTGATTCTTAGCTAGTCCCTTAGCGGAACAAGGTCCGAAGGAAAAAAAAGCATGTGTGCGCTTATCTGTTACCCTTGGAAATAAAGATTATCATCCTCACCCTCATCCTAATTGTTATTTTCCTCTCCTCCTCTTTTGTCGTCGACATGGTCCTCTCATCGCTGCCGTCGTCGTCGTCGTCGTCGTCGTCGTCGTCCTCCTCCTCCTCCTCCTCCTCCTCGTTCTTCAGTTTATCGAAGTCATTGTCGTTGTTATAACCGTCATCGTGTTCACCTGTCATCGTCATTGTTGCTGTCGTCGTTGTAGTCATCACTGTTATCTTCTTCTTCACCTTCTCTTTGTCGTCGTCATGTTCCTCTC
>JADBJO010000900.1:385091-392591 GCA_016801955.1 Conus betulinus | reverse complement strand
ACCCCGACCTGAGAGCTGCACTTATTTCTTCCTGTCTTCTAATAGGGCCATAAACGTCACGTAGCGATGGATGTTTTTGACCCACAATAAAGCCTTCATCATGCTGAGAATTGGAAATGTGTTCGTTCGGGTTTTGCCTCGGCCATTTGATTTTCAAGAGAGGCAGAGTGACGTGTCTACCAAGACTCTGTTCATTGCCTCATGATGCGGATGCTAAGAAGTGTCTTGCTCCAGAACAGAGTGCTGTCGTGACATTAGACCATGCTGAAGACAGCTCCAGGAGATGTATTTCTTACAACAGCAGGAGGCACAGGTCACGACACGCTGCATGTTTATTTTGGAAGAAAAAACATACTATCCTGATGAGCCATGGCTTACACCATTCAGAATATGTTCTCACCCTCTTCATGAGCTCTGTAGAGAAGGCTACGTTTTCATCCACGTTTAGTTGGTTTGTTTGTCTGTCTGTCATTAAGCAACAAACTTATGAACAGATCTGAACGAAACTCGATGTAAACAAAAAAACTGTAGCCTATGAAGGATCGGCAAAACTGTAGCTCTGATCGGGCACCAGGCGGTGGATCAGGAATCTTTTGGTTTCGCTTTCGTAACATTCCAAGAAATGGCATTTTCCGACAGTTTCGTAAAACTCTCAGTACATGAAGCTTGGGTCTAAATTTTCCGAAGAAAATTCAGGATTACTGAATGTAATTTTATCCACGAGCTTTTAAGACCTGGAATGGATCTAGATGACAAAACCGGATCCACTGAAAAAAAAGACTATGGTAGATGTCTGCGCTTTCCCTAAGTGCCCTTTTACTTGTGTACAGTTTTCTTCGACCTACCTATCACACACACACACACACACACACACACACACACATGGTAGATATCTGCACTCTCTCTAGTGCCCATTTAGTTGTGAACAGTTTCCTTCACCCTACCTATTACACACACATACGCGCGCGCGCTCGCGTGCATCGCATTGACTCCTCTCACCTTGGACAGGGCCACGTTGGGAAAAGGTGTCAAAGGACAGCTGCCAGTCCTCGCCATTGTGACCTTTGAGCTGACCGGCCAAGATGCGGCCAGTGGTCACCGTGCTGACCCCCATTCCGTCGCCCAGAAACAGGATGACGTTTTTAGCCATGGCCACTCGGCGCTCAAGATGGACGGCTCGGTCCAGTTCTTTTTTGGCGGCGGAATTCCAGTAGCTGGGGTCTGAAATGAGTGAGGTTTATTTATGGACACCTCCACCTGGGTAGTTATTTTTTTACACCTGCGTTCGTTCATTTTCTCTGTTTGTCTGACGACAAGACTTTATCTGCTTGTCTGGTGACAAGACTTTCTCTGTTTGTCTGGCGACAAGACTACGCAAAAGCTAAGAGGGCGATGTAAAGAAACTTGGTGCAATGATGGGAATGTGGGCCAGCAATGAACGTGTTATGTTTTGGTGCGGATCTGTGGTGCGGAACTGTGCTGAGGATCAGTGGTGCGGATCTGTGCTGAGGATCAGTGGTGCGAATCGGATCTGTGGCGCGGAATTGTGCCGAGGATCAGTGGTGGGGATCTGTGGCACGGAACTGTGCTGAGGATCAGTGGGGCGAGTCTGTGGCGCGGATCTGTGCTGAGGATCAGTGGTGAGGATCTGTGGCGCAGAACTGTGCTGAGGATCAGTAGTGAGGATCTGTGGCGCAGAACTGTGCTGAGGATCAGTGGTGCGGATCTGTGGCGTAAAACTGTGCTGAGGATCAGTGGTACGGATCTGTGGCGCGGAACTGTGCTGAGGATCCGTGGTGCGGATCTGTGGCGCAGAACTGTGCTGAGGATCAGTGGTGCGGATCTGTGCTGAAGATGAGTGGTGCAGATCTGTGGTGCGGAACTGTGCTGAGGATCAGTGGTGAGGATCTGTGGCGCGGAACTGTGCTGAGGATCAGTGGTGGGATCTGTGGCGCAAAGCTGTGCTGAGGATCAGTGGTGCGGATCTGTGGCGCAGAAACTGTGCTGAGGATCAGTGGTGCGGCTCTGTGGCGAAGAACTGTGCTGAGGATCAGTGGTGCAGGTCCGCGCTCAAAGAGCAGATCTGTATCCTTTCTCTACGATTCATAAAAATTTTTCTACTGAACATGAAAGCTGTGAAGTGACTTTCTTTTTTTTCCAAAACTGACAGCTGTCTGTTCTTTTTCTTTCTCCCCCTTCACTTCCTAAAAAGTACGACTCCTTGGGTTCTGCGTCGGTTGTGTACCAAGACCTGGATCTCTAGATGCAAACAAACAAGAAGAAGAAGAGAAGGAGATAAAATAAGATAATGTTATTTAAGCCCAGCCGACCACAAATGGCCATATCAGGACTGTCACCACGTTAAAATCAACTCACAGAAAACGAGAAGAAAACCTTTGTCCGTTTGGCAATACCGTCAGCTCATTTTTCGTTTTCTGTCTTCCCTTATGTCTTCCTCCCTCTAGAGTTACGTGAAGAATTACTTTTAACAAGTCCATTGGATGTTCTTACACAGCTATGCCAAAGTAGTTTTCTTTCTTTAACTGATCTTCATTTGTTCCGATGTACAACTTGTTGGACTGACGAACTTCTTCGTAGGTGATAGATCACAGCCTACGAGGTAATGCATTTTGATTGATGTTTAAAACTTTCTAATGAAATAAATGTCATCCTGTCGCATTTTTCATTAAATTTTAAAAACAAAGTACGAGGGAAATAAATCTTTCAGCCAGAACCTATAATTACTTCCCCTGGCGGAAAAAAAACAAAAACAAGGTGCAAAGGAAGTAACTCTTTCAGAGTGTATCTTCTATTTCCTCACTTGGCGGAAATTAACTTCGTGTTCACTCATGATCTGATTTGTTTACTGAAGTCGTCGCCACATCAGATTTCCCCATGTTACATTAAAGGGAGCCTTGCGTGGACGGACATTCGGCTGCACATCTGAATCAAAGGACAGATCACGGATCTGTTCGACCTTGACCAAGGTTTGCACTTTCCCGAGAACCACTCTACTCGTTTAGAGTGAGTGAGTGAGTGAGTGAGTGAGTCAATTAGTTACTTGGTCGCCAGATTAGTTAGTTGATTAGTGAGTTGGTTGATTTACTAGAGGGTTATTTATTTAGTGAGCTCGTTTGTCCGTTTATTTTGTTCGTTCGTTCGTTCATGCGTTGGTTGGTTGGTTGATTGGTTGGTTGGTTAGCTAACTAGCTAGCTGGTTAGTTAGTTAGTCAATTAGTCACTTACTTACTTACTTAGTAAGTTTCTTGGTTTGTTAGTTAGTTAATTGGTTGGTCAGTCAGTTAGTCATTCAGTCAGTTTGAGGACTCATCCTCTGTATTGCTGTCAGTGGAGTGACTCCCATGCCGCTCAGTCCGCCCTTCTACACAGCCACACCCCAGACCCGTCCTCTCACAGCCCCACCGCCGGCAGTCCTCAGGGAGAAATGGACATGAGGTCAAAGTGCAATTTAGCCGTCCCTTCTGTCTGTGTATTTAGGTCAGGTTTGTCTGTAGACCTCACGGCTTGACGCCTCAGGAACGCAGTCACTATCAGTGTAGGACAGTCCCCAGGCAGAGAGCTGAAATGTACTGTTACCAATGGCGGGTCATGGAGAGGTAGCCCTTCGAAGGAGTCACTGCATTGCTGCTGAGTCAGTTCGCTTATTTTTAGTGATGGTGTGGAATTTCTTTTTTTTTCAAAATTTTTATGCATCTTTTTATTTCATTTCAGTTTTTTTTTTAACAAGGAAATATCTTTATTTCAAGATAGGTTCCAAATAAAACGTAAGCAAAGATAGAAAGAAAACAAATAACAAAAAAGGAACATTAATAGCACATAATTCATAACTACAACATCAATTTGCATTCTGAAGACAACAGGTAGAAAAGTACCTGACTGGCTGAGAGAGAGAGAGAGAGAGAGAGAGAGAGAGAGAGAGAGAGAGAGAGAGAGTTAGTTCAGTGTTTGCTGCAGTACTTCAAGATGTGTGCACATGAGTGCTGCTGCTTGGACACACGTGACCAACCTTTCGGTCTCACTCACAATTCACGAAACTGCGTCACTTCTACAAACTACGTTTTCTTAGCAGTACGAAAGATAACTAACACTGAGGAAAAACTAAATGCACAGCTTCGTGAAATGAACAATGCATTGGCGAAAAATGTTGATACTGTATGGCATATTCTCTATCTATACGTGCAACATATGCAGTTAAGAACAGCACACTTGGAGGAAGACTTTTGAGCTAGAGGAAATCAAAAGATCCCACACTCGCATCAGATGTGTGGAGAAAAAAACTTGCAACAGTTTCAGAGATCGTTGAAAACCAAATCGAAAACATCGAAATTCGTACTCATTCAGATAATTGGTTAGAGTGTTTACCTGCAAAGCTAACGGTCTTGTGTAAGAACCGTTCAGGGGTCAGATTCTTCTCGGCTTGAAAACCCTCTCTGTCCGCCCCGCAACAAATGGTATATTTGATTCAGATCAAGGAAGTGAAAGCGGTGGGGGTAAAAGGATCATCTTCATTGTCCATCATGCCGTTCAACAGACACACTGACTCCTACAAGTCATCGCCCGTATGGCCATTACGCCATTAAAAATTGACCTTGACACTTAACTTACAGTTTGTATTGCACTTTTGTCTGTTCTTAAAGTCGGAAATCCCAGGAAAAAATGTTAAAAAGTAAACAAACATGTAAATAAACAGATGAATAAATGAATGAATAAATAAATAAATGAACGAATAAATCAATTAATTAATTAATTAATCAACAGATAAATGAATAACATAATTTTACTTTTCTCATTGTCCACATTCACAGGAATGGCGACAATGGCGGCGACAATCAGGCTCAGCACGGTGAGCGCGTGCAGGGTTGACGTCATTTCCGTCTCTCTGTCTTTCTCCCTCTCCTTCTCTCCCTCAATCTGAAAAAGAACACACACAGCCTAGTAATAACATCTTTCTCTGTTGAAAACAAACAAACAAACAAAAAACGAAAACAAAAACAAAATGCCCGCCTTTTGGCATCTACACAATCCGACGCTGTTCAGCAGTTTGAAAGAAACGACCAAAAGAAAAAAAAAAAAATAATCAAAGCAAACGTTATCCAACCTCATCAACAAAACAGCAGGCTCGGCCACTGATAAAAAATGCGTTGAGGACTTTGAGACCCAACATAACAATAACCAAGAAAGAGCTGATTAGAGTCATTACTTTTCCCAAATGTTTTGCTTGATGGTCTCTTCAGGCCATTTTGGTTGAGTGAATTGTAATAACAGGATGGAGAGACGAAACACATTGTTTTTCGTACAATGATGAAAATATATTTAAAAAAAATGATGATAATAATAATAAAGACTTTGTGCTATCTGCGGATAAAACAATGGATACAGGAAAGGAAATCATCATCATCACACACACACACACACACACACACACACACACACACACACACACATGCACCTGGATAGATAGATAGATAGATGATCAGATACATAGACAGACAGACAGACAGACAGACAGACAGAGCGTGTGTGTGTGCGCGCAAACGCACATTTCTGCGTTCTCGAGTGCCAGGTGAGTGCGTTGGTTTGTGTGTGTATATGTGTGTGTGCGTGTACGTGCTGCGTGCGTGGATTTGTGTGCGCGTGCGCGCGCGCGCGTGTGTGTGTATGTGTGTGTGTGTGTGTGTGTGTGTGTACGTGCGTGCGTGTTTGGCTGGTACGATGGTGCGCACTGTCATGTGGTCACGTAGGCCAGTTTCTTGTAAAGCGGTAGTCAGTGTGGTCAGCCGACTGCCCACATGTGTACTTGGTCTGCGTGTGGTGAACTAACGTGAGTGGTCCATAAGTGACCATTTTGACACCATCAGTTTTCCATGTGTGGTGGACAGCCCAGCCATCCCGCCCATCAGCCAGCAGAAGAATTCTCTCACTTGGAAGTGGTTAGAGACCTTCGCGAGAGGGCGAGACTCCCAGTAGAGGGGAACGGGTGGAAAAGGAGGGGAGATACTATACCTCTCTCCTCTGCGTCTTTCCCTAAGTTTAGCCACTTCACCTTAATTCCACCCCTCTGAATTTTTTAACTTTCCTTCTTCTCCCACCCTCCCTTTCCCTCCTCTCCACCACGTCCTCTCGCACCTCCCTCCACCCCCTCACTCCCTTTCAGTCCTTCCTCATTCCAGTCGCTCCCTCAAAGGTCTCTCTCTTTCTCTCTCTCTCTCTCTCTCTCTGCGACTGTAAACAGGATTTCTCTTATCTAGGGCGTCGAACCGGTCGCTGGCCAAAAGGAGTAAGCAAACCTGACCCTGCTTGTAATGAAAAGGTCCTGACTATATACCCTTTCCCTTGACCTTTTGCCCCCTTTGGACATACACCCCTGGGTAAAGCGCTATTATCGCATCGTTCCTCTTCTGTCGTTTTTGGCGGGACGACTTGAGGCCGCTAATCTGAACATCCTGTTAGAGACCATGTCTCTTCAAGGTAGCTAGGTTGGAGGGAACCCAGCGGTATATAACCTGAAAAGATTTGTTTTCCGACTTTTAACCCTTTATAGCATTATTTCTCTTGTTGTTGGTATGAAGATTTTTAGTGGGTTTGAACGGAAAGAGGCTGGATAAGAGACATCTCTTTTTCTCTCTGTCATATGTATGTGTCGGGTTTGATGATTCACAGAACATTGCAAACGTTCTTGCCATTGACAATAATAGACGATGCTCGCAAATATGAAAGGGAGGTCATCTGTGTTAGAGCTCACGTTCAGCGAGAGTGACCCCGCCGTTTTGATGGGACAAGATGCACGCCCCAAACCATATTGCTCCATCAGTCAGTGTTAATCGTCCAAATAGAGATAAAACGCTAAAACCCGTGTATGAAAGTGCGCTTGTGATATCTTGATCGTTGTCCTGGCGTGTGCTTCAAATCAGATATTGACTCTTTCGATCTGTTTTTTGACCTATGAACTGATGAAAAAAAAAAGGTTACTATGTTTGCGGTAGGACGACAAGCGTTATCTTCCCCCGATTTTTTTTTTTCCCGAACAAGTTTTCTAGCAGCTCACTTTCACCTGTTGTTTGGCCATCCATGGTCTCAGTTTCCGTTTTATTACATAGGTATCACAGTGTGCGCGGACCAGTCCCTTATACGTTTAACCACATTGCTCAGGCATGAGACTACCTGCGCAGTGTTTATACCTGGATGAGAAAATGAATAGCTAAATAAAAAAAAAATGAGAAGAGGATCTGATGGACAAGGCTTAGCAAATGCCTGCCTTGCAAGTCAGTTTTGGATACTGGCTAATAGGGTCTACGCTGCTAGTGGAAGCGTGTGTGTGTGTGTGTGTGTGTGTGTGTGTGTGTGTGTGTGTGTGTGTGTGTGCGTTGTGCGTGTGTGTGTGCGCGCGCGCGCCGAGTGTGTGAATGTGCGTGCGTGAGTGTGCATGTGCGTGTGTGTGTGTGTTTGTATAAGTATGCGTGTGCGTATGTGTGTGCGTAC
>JADBJO010000900.1:370091-375091 GCA_016801955.1 Conus betulinus | reverse complement strand
CAGTGCTTGACGTGATCAGAATCATCCTAGGACATTTCATATCAGTAGGGTGGCAAAGATTGATGTGGCACCGACATGCTCAGGGGAACGTTGAATAGTTCGGTGACCAACGACCGTGTTTTATGCGAAGTCAATAGCTTCGAAAAGTCAAAATAATTATTTCAACACTGAAAACACTAAATATCACCAGATACAGTTGTAGGCCCAACTACCGTTCATGTGAGAGAACAAGTAGCCTATCATTGTATGAAAACAGGATACACTCCATAAGAACACGCATTTTGTTGTTGTTGTTTGTTGTCCTATCCTGGCTCAAAGACTCCAGGGATCATCCAAACAGCCGAAGTACTTGAACACTATGGTACAAATGCATCAGCTGGGGATGAGAACATTACGTGTGTGACCGTTTCTGATTACCCCGCCACATGGGCAGCCACACTCCGACTTCGGGGGATTTTGGAGACTGATAATGTTATGCGAAACAATTCCTGTCGCCGGTTTTGATACTACGAAAGCATCAGATAATGAGTTTAAAAGAGAAACAGGACCGTATGACTCGTAGCCACCCATGAGTAGCGAAAACGGTCATTTTTAAGTTATCCCTGGTATTCTGTGCTTTGGCAAAGCAGTTTTTTAACGCATACACTGCGCACAATAATTCTAAAGGCACCAGTACGCATGCCTATGAGTCAAAAAGCCTGTGTCCATTTGTGTAATTTCTGATTTCATGAGTGGTAATTACTGTTTTCATGGTGATGACATTTGACCGACATAGTAGTCAAAAAAACAAAAAAACAAACAAACAAAAAAGAATATGAGTAATCATGAACAACAACATCGACGACCACGTCGATAATGATAATAACAATGATGACGACGACAACGACGACGACGACAACGACGACCACGATGATGATGATGATGATGTTTCTTAAAGTATAGTATCTTTCATGAGTATCTCTATGCGCTGTCCGATAGTCCCCATTCTAAAGAAGAAAACACACATCCACACCATTTCCCACTTCTCCCCCACCCTCTTTAGCCCCCTCAACCTTCACCCCGACCCTACGCACGGATCCACCTCAACCCCCACATCCCTCCCACTCGACATAGAAAGCATGTCAAGACTGTTACGTCCTAACGCTTTTTCTAAATTTGTGCAGAGATGAAAAGTCGTGGAAGAAAACTTTCCATTGTAAGTTCATAAGGATGATTTTTTTTTGGATTGTCAGGACTACTCAAGAATGGCTGATGTGTAATTTCCCCTAATACTTTCACGCTTGAGCGTGCTTGTGCTCCGAGTGGACAGATAGAATTAAAAACAGGCAGTGGTATGACTTATACAAAACCTAGCCAGGTTTAAACACACAGGCAAACAGCACAGTCACAAGAATTAGAGAATGGACACAGCTTTACTCCTGAGGTTCAGAGTAGAGAAATGTAAGACAGGATCTCAAAAGTGGCGAGGTGAGCATTGAACAATCTGGGAAACATCTGAATTTCAGTGTGCCTGATCTTTTATCTGATGGGGAACCACATCGTTTAGCTGGTGGCTTGCCGATTAACAAGGGGTCAAAAGACCGCGACAGTCCGATCATATGAGCATGGACTGAGGCCAGTTAACCAGCTTCTTCTTACCAGGCAGCTGAGAGCCGTAAACTCAACAGGACTTCTTACCACCCATGGCATGGGTCTAACGACCCATGATCATGGGTCTAGCTGCTTGGCACAAAATTTCACAGCAATCAAACACTAGCACAAAAACTCTCTCTCTCTCTCTCTCTCTCTCTCACTCTCTCTCTCTCTCTCTCTCTGGCTAAATACAGCATTAACAACAACAGATATTGTGGTGTCCTATTTATTGATTTCAAAAAAGCATTTGATGTGATAGAACATAAACCTTCTTCTTAGAAAATTGAAATTGTATGGCTTATCCACAAAAAAACTCTTACGCTTTTTGACTCATATCTCACAGATATGCAACAATGTGTGAAAAATTAATACAACTTTCTCTTCATTTCAAACACTTTCCTATGGCGTCCCACAAGGCTCTATCCTGGGTCGCTTACTGTTCACCATTTACATCAGTGATCTCCTCTCCATATCACATCCACCTGTGAACTCTTTGCTGATGATACAACAATACACACAGATCATTCTGATGTTTACTGTTCTTGCACAAACTTTACGAAAAAGTGCAAATGACATCGTAAAATGGACTGAATTAAATCACACCCTCAAAAAAACTAAATCCATGCTTATCACAACTAGGTAAAAAAGACAAAATCTCTCTATTGAGTTTCCTCCTATACATCTTAAAATGAACTCATTGGACAGGTTACAATCCTCAAAGTGCTAGGAAAAACAATTGATAATAATATTAGTTGACAAGCTCACATAACTTCACTATGCAGAAAAATTTCACAGAAAGTTTATTAACTCTCCGGAATCAAACGCTTCCTCGACCTGCATTCACGCAAGCACTATTTCCAGTCACATATCCAATCCTACATAGACTATGGATCTACTCTGTGGGACTCTGCTGGCGCAAACACCAACAAACCATTGCTAAGCCTACACAAACGAGCACTCAAATTAGTCCTCCTGAAAAGCAGTAGTCTTCTGGACTGGGACTATAAAAAGATTCAAGTTCTCCCCTCAAGTCTGAGATTAGAATACAACGAAGGGATCATAATGCACAAGGTTGTGCCTGGAAAGGCACCCTCAACAGTAGTTCACAGATTCTCAATTAATTCCTCAAGGACTCTACCCAAACTTCATGTCCCTGTTCCTAGAATTGACTTATTCAAATCCAGTTTTAAACATATTCAGGTCCTGTCAATGGAACACGCTCCCTGAATCAACCAAACAATACCAATGCATAGCAACCTTCAAACACAATTGTTTTAACCATCTTACATGCCAATACTTGCATACTCCGCCATAAATCCCCCCACCAACCACCACCACCCTCTTTGTCTTATGTATGACCCCGACTGTTTGGAAAGTGTTTTTGTACTTGAAATGCACATGTTATTTTGTTAGTAAGTAGGTCTTATGTGAGTACGCGTGCGCGCGCGCGCGCGCGCGCGCGCGCGCGCGCGCGCGCGTGTGTGTGTGTGTGTGTGTGTGTGTGTGTGTGTGTGTGTGTGTGTGCGTGTGCGGCGCGCGCGTTTTTTCCTACTACCTCCTGCCCTCTTGTCATTGTGTGTTTTGCTTGTATTCTTATGCTACTCTCTCTCTCTCTCTGTGTGCTGCTGGAGTGACTTTATTTATGATCTGTATGACCCCCCCCCCCACCCCCCCCCCCCCCCCCCAGCCGTGGTGACTGGGCTATCATAATGCATCCCCCCCCCCCCATTTGTGCTTACTTTCAATCCCCCCCGGGTGCTTCAAAATCGATTGTCTTGCGTCACCTTGGAATTTTTGGGATTCATTATTGTTATAGACATGTTCTTTCCTGCACCCACTCCCCCCTCTTTGTCCTTCTCTCCCTTTCGGTCTCTCTCTATCGCCTTTCCCTGCACTCCTTTCGCTCCTTCGTCTCACTCTCCCATTTTACTTTTTTTTTTCGTATCGTATTGTAGTTCTAGTCACTTTTTGCATATTTCTTTTGTTGCCTTACCTTATTTTGCATTGTTGACCCTACTCAGGGCGAGGACTGGATGTAAAAAAGCACATCAGTGCTTATCTATCATCCTCGTAAATAAATAATTTTGTCTTGTCCTTGTCTTGTCTTCTCTCTCTCTCTCTCTCTCTCTCTTTGGAAGATTGCAGCACATGTGAAAAAAGGTAGGCTACAGTTTTCACGGACACCTGCCCTGTTCGGGTTATTAACCAGACGAAGACGTAGGGCCTATAGAAATCCGACCAGGTAATCTAACCTTAGGGAGGGACGCGTGGTGGGGAATGTGGAGAGATTTTCTGTAGTGTATCGACACCTGTCTACGGCAGCCTGTGTAGATGAGGTAAATCGTGTAAGATGTATCTTTGAAGCCATGCCGACAAACAGTAATAGCGGAACACGAGACTGTATCGCGTCAGTTCTTTCCGTTACCTTCATTGTTTTCAAACCTGTACGGTTTTGTCTTCTGTCTTGCCTTCGTGCCCGGCATTTCAGTAGACAGAATAATAGGGGAGAATCTGCAATGATCATGATGATGATGATGATGATGATGATGATGATGATATTAGCATCCGTGGCGCAGTAGACAGCGTTGCGGTTTCCAGTCTGGAAGGTCTTGGATCAGTTCCTATCAGTTTATCATTTGTCGAATTTTCCAACTCTGACCGGCTCCTACCCAGAGGTGAGTTTGTTGTGGGCTTCACTGGGAAGACTGTGACCACACAGTCGAGTTCAACCCATTTGATGGATGCGTCTCCGAGACTCCTCACACTTCCTGACCAACACTGTAGGCATCTTATCTGTCGGGCCTGGCCGACGCCGAGATACATTATGAAAGTAGCGTAGAGTACAGCCCTGTTTAAATTCTAGTGTTATGAAATATGCAGCTTCCTCCGGTTCTGTCTGTTGTGTCCCACGACCTGGTGGTTAGAGGGCAAAATTTCATCGTAGCATGTTCTAAGGTCGAATCCAACCTGCACCAATGGGTTAAAAACTTTTTGCCTTTCCCGTCCATCTTACCTTGCTGTCATTCTGATAGCGGCAGACAGGTCTCTGTCCACCTGTGTGTAGGGGCTTGTGTGTGGGTTTTTTTTTTTTTTGTTTGCTTGTTGGGGGGGGGGGGGGGGGGGGGGGGGGGGGGGTTTTCTTTCTTTCTTTCTTCTTTTTTTTCATTTTTTAGCCCTGTCAACTATGTGGATGTGGACCTTACACCCTAACAGGGCAGAGATTATGGAGATCGGCTAGTCATTCAGGTGCAGTACTCTCTCTCTCTCTCTCACACACACACACACACACACACACACACACACACGGGTGGCTTTGGTGGTTCTTCTTCTCCTTTAACTCTGTGAAGAATCATTGGGGCACAAAGCTG
>JADBJO010000900.1:360091-365091 GCA_016801955.1 Conus betulinus | reverse complement strand
TCAGTGCATTAAGTATTTCATCACAGAACTGTAGACAAGTACAAACATCCAGTCTGTGACACACTAAAATTACAAAGACTCTGCATTTCACAGTTGTCTCCACCACCTATCCCCACTCACCTCCATGCCCCATCACCACCACCATCCAAGCCCTCTCATACGTCCTAATATCCCACAAACACTTACATCTCCATGTTTTTATGCACACACACACACACATGCACATGCATGACACACTATGAGGAGAGGCTAGTGGAGGATGCCTGCCCCAAGTTTTCAACAGTCGATTATATGATTATATGAACCAGGAGAAAGCAGATGAATACCCAACATTCACTTGGATGTTTATTTTGACTGCAGGGCCCTGTCACACAAAGTGCACTGACCAAAAGATTTAAAATAAATGTCAGCAAACCGCCAACTTAAGTTCTAGTAGTCAAGATGAGACAGAGATGAGCACAAGGACTGCAGAGCTAATGGGTATAGATGTGGAGGATGTCTGGAAGATTGTCTGCATGCACCAGGGCCTGTGACTGACTGTAAGTGACCCTCACCACCAAATAAGACTTTGTCAATATATCTGGTGTGACCACACCACCACCACCGAAAAGACTGTCAACATCTGGTCGTTTCAAGTCTTTTTGTGTACAACCCTTGCCTACAGTGCAAGTGACCCCCCTTTTCTAAACACCACTTCCAAAAAGGAGGAGCACTGCCTGTTGGCAGAGTGTTATAAAAGACAGCAGCAGCCCTTTGCCAGTCATTGATAAAAGTGTACTCTTAGTTTTCACTTGTCAACAAAGGTGTGAAAAGAAAGTGTTGAAAAGCCACAATTTGATTATACTGGAAAGAAGAAAAAAAACTTCCCGACACAATCTGTGCAGTTTGTGTCCATCCCATGATTCTAATTATCCATGAAAGAGAAAGTAAGTGTGGAATGAAACCCATCGAATTACCCTGTCTTTTTTTTACAGTGGTAAAGGTCAAAGGTTGCAAACTAGGAGAGTGTGGGTCAGAATCAATTTGTTATTATCTTTAAGTCTTCACTTTGAGTTTAGCATCCCATGGGCTCACATGGGTAGACCAGAACTATGCACTCGAGTTTCATCCCTTTTTTAGATGCATCTCGAACAGTATTGCTCACATTTTCTGACCGACACAGCAGATACGTTTCTCTTTGGGACCTGGTTGATACTTGGATGTATATGGGAAGGAAAAAGCATAGAATACAGGCCTGTCACATTGTATCTGACAACGATTTAATTCCCAGCATCGTCTTCATCCTCCCTGTCAAAACCAAGTCATGTTCTGTGGTCCTTCAGGCCCTGGTGACCTGATGACCCTTGTGTTGACTGCCTCATCACGCCCCCGGTCTCTGGGGAGCTTGTGTCCTACTCGCTGGTGTGGTTAGCTTTACTGGAACTGTCACTGGACTGCCCATTTTCAGTTTCAGTAGTAATATCACCCAGCTGGCCCTGATCCACCATCAAGGGGTCAATCTACTTGTGTTACCATACTGGCTCTTTGAGTAGTGTTGTGCAGTAAGACATCAAATTTTGACCACATGGCTTCCTTTCTTGCAGTAGCGATACGCACTGCTTCCATCATAGATTTCCGCCCCCATCATGAATTAAATGTGTCTAACAACAGCTGGTGACAAAGTAACTGTAACAGTACATATATTGTACAAACATTATAATAATTCTTTTTAACCTGTTCACTGCTTGAAAATATTACATAACAAAGGCTGGCCCAGTGCCAGGGAAATCTAATGATTTGGGGGTAATAATTAACAAAAAATTCTGGCTCAGAAACTACAGAAGATATAAAAATGAAATATATGTGATTTTTGAAGGAAATTGAATGGAGATTTTGAATCTGGGCTTCTTTTGTTTTAATTTTGATCATAAAAAAAATATTTAGGCATTTAGATTTGGATAGATTTTTTTGCACAATCAAAAGCATATGTATTTACCACTACAGCTTCACATCCAAAAAGAACACAAAGCAAAAAAAAGTTGAAAATAAAGTTTGTATTGTCACACTACACCTGTAAATGAAAGTAAAACAGTCTAGAAGTCTATCCAGACGCTCACACCTCATGTAGACAGGTCAGTTCACGACCGCACCCCCCTCCCCCCCACCAAGCGCTACACTTACTTTTTCAAACAAAAACACGATGCGATGAAATTGTTCGCACAATTTATGTGAACTTAACTTTTCTTCAAATAACCTTTTCTTTTAAGTGTCACAAGAAATCTTTACAAATTATGAAAATGTAGAATACACTGGAAATATATATGCGAACATATGCAATGACACCTTTGTTCTTGCCAGTGATCACATGATTTGTATTATCACAAACCAAGGACAGGCAGTTCTGCCATGGCACACCAAGGCTTGATAGTAGACCAGAAACAACCTCAAAAATGTTCTCCCCTGTTGCTGACTCTGTGCATGTGGAGTTGGCTATCTGCTCAGTGGCGATTTTGTAAGTCTCGCACCACCCCCCAGGAAAGAATTCCCCCCCCCCCCCCCCCCCCCCCCCCCCCCATCAGTCCCCAACACAAACGGTCCATTCTGCAGTCCCCCATGGCAAGGGTCCTCACAATGTGTGTTGTCTTTGTTCGACCGCTCTTGAACTGTTTGGCGATCTCCGAATCTAAGAACGCTTCTTTAAAAAGCTGGGATGCATGGTCGGCTGCGCTAAGAGCGATGATGTACTCGACAAAAAACTCCGGCCACCAATGCTTCAGCCCGAATTACCCTTTTCCTCATTTCTACAGTCTGAAAAAAAAACTGTGTGATGCTGGAAGAATTCGACACGTTAGAGGGATCGATGTGCTTGCATGACTCAAGGTGACGCTTCACATCCACCATGGGAAATTGTGAAGTCCGATTCGCAAGTGGTACACCTTGCACAATTTACACCTTAGCCGAAGGTCGTATGCAGGGGAATTTTTCCAAGTATTCTTTTCGGGACTTTTGACCAAGTTTTTTTTCTTTTTCGCATCTTGTCCAGAACTTTCTGCTCCACGTTTCGACATTTTCGTAACTTCAAACTTCAAAAGTACGCCAACTTCGCTGAATGGTAAAGATGGTGCAACGAACTGCGCATGACCGGAAACGCTTCTTGAAGATTACTGGTTATACGCACGGCACCGTGCGTGTCTGTACATAAGCCGATTTTTTCGTCCGTTTTTTTTTTTTTTTTTTTTTTAAAACTTTCAATGCGCTGATCATCTCACCTTCATGCTCGAGTGAGTCGCTGAATAAAAGATTATTATCTTTATCAAAAATGATTAGCAGAGCCCACTCAGCTGTGTAAGTATGTTGATTTGGTCGCTACGCTCGTTGAAGGTTGCGCCACCATCTTTGCAAGCGAGACACAGCGCGCTGGCTGGTCATCCAGTCAGTGATGAGGAAAAATGGTCTTTCCCCTCACGTGTGGTCATTTGCATATATCATTTTAATACTGTAGACATATAAGGCTTACTACGCACACTCTATTTCAGTCCTTTGATAGGAATAGTAACGAATGAAAATTCAAGAAAAATGCATGACGTCAGTGGACGGCCCATAGGCACTGGAAGTACATTTTTACTACGGTGTCAGCTTAAAGGCACTCAACGGGTTAATCTTAGAAAAAAGAAGAAAAAAAAAAAAGAAAAGACATAAAGAAAACTTCACACACTCACAGCTCCCTGTTGACCATGTCAATGAGGAGATAATCCACTTTCTTGTACCACACGACGAGTAAAATGCCATGGATCCAAAATGACGTGTGGAGCGAAAGCTGCTCATAGTGGTGCTTGGAGTCTATCACTTCGAATGTCCTATGGCAAACCTGGAAAGGTGTTTCAGCCCCACATTCACATGTACAGAGTACACGGACAGCATAACATACAGGTGATCAAAAGCACAAAACACAGCACAGCTGTATTGTGACACAGATCTAACTTTCATCCAAAGGTATTGTAATTTCTATCTTTAACATACACGGCTCCCCAGCTTAATCTTTTACAGAGGTATGATTACCTCCCTTTCTTCACCTTACAAGGTAAGGCTTCCTCATAACCACACTTGGCAACAGTTCCAACAGTGGGAATGTTAAACATTATGTGCAATGTACTGATGATGGTTGTTAAGCTTGCGGTCATGCTCCAAATCATACACGCTGGTTCTACCTGCTAGCATGGCTGACAACAGAAGACAATCAGTGCCATTCCGCAAAGTGTCTGAAACCTCCCCCCATCCCTTCCTCCATCTATGTCCAACAGAAAGACACAAAGCTAGTTAAGAAGAAGCATGGGTCAATCTCGGCTGATGACAGCGTGTGTGCGTGCCTGCATGCATGTATGCACTCATGCATATATCACTATCAGTGTGTGTTTCGTGTTTGTGTTTCAGGGTTGTCACTGGTATGGGAAAACAAGTTCTGTCCTAAAAGTACAACAATAAATAACTGTTTAGTTATTTACAGATCATTGGTTATTCATAGTATGATAATCAATCTGCAGACATCGTTCAGGCTGATAACACAAAGGCACCAGTACTGAGGGTGCCAAGCATTCTCCTTCATTATCACCCGAAGAATAAAGGAAAGAGTACCAAAGTAAAGACAAACAGTGCCACCAAAACATGTACCTAGGCAAGTACTGACTGCAGAGTGGACAGTGACTGTGCCACCTTACAATGAAAATAGAGCTTTGCATATTCTAAATTCTTCCAGAGAAAAAAAATGTTCATAGATTCTCTACAGAAACAGACAGGTAAAAAAGGTACAAAGGCAGAGAGACAAAACGTGAACAGATTTTCTTATTAAAAAAAAACAACAAAAAAGCAACAATGGCGGAAAGACAGTGGATGATCATAAAGATGAAAAAAAAGCAGATTTTTATATGAAGAATAGCAGAGTCAATGAAAATGGTCCACAAGAGGAAATTATGAACACAGAATTTCCATAAAACAGGGACGCAATCTTCACTGAAAGCTCCCAA
>JADBJO010000900.1:350091-355091 GCA_016801955.1 Conus betulinus | reverse complement strand
ATTTATGGTTGCCAATTTCTCATTCTGTTTCAAAAGTCATCTCGTTCTTATTCGTCACTGGCACCAAATGAATTGGGTCTGTTTCTAAACAAGAAGCATGCTTTCTTTTCAGTTTTTGTCATAAAACTCTTATAATAATTGATTTTCTATTCATTAAGCTATCAAGCATAATAATAATCATCATAATGATGATGATGATGGTGATTTATTTAATGATAGCAATAATGGTATATACAGAGCACACTATCCAGAAAACTGCTCTTTGTGCTTTAAGATGATAATAATGGTAAAAGTACTTCTACTACTACTTTCCTAACAACAACAACAGCAATAATAATACTAGTAATAATGATAGTTCTCATAATAGCCACAGAAATCATCATAATTCATAATCATTATCTAAATAACACAACTACTGATACTGAAACAACTAATAATAGGATACACTGACAATTCTACATAGCAACACAATATTAATAATACATGTACGCCCACAAGAAAAGGCACTCAACATGCTACACATGTAAAAACAATTCTACACATTCTACACATTCCTCTACAGCAGCACACACATATATGCACACTAATCAAACATTTTCACACATGTGCAGAGATGTGCACTGTTTGAATAGCATGCCACAACCAGACCTACTGCCAAGAGTTTTTTATGTCACACTTGAAAGAGGCCACGGAATCAGTGTGCCAGAGGTGTCAGGGATTCTGTTCCACTTCACAGGGGCTTGCAAAGAAAAAGATATTTGTCTGGAAGTCGTAGTTCTGTATCTGGTACACAAAGAAACCGAGTATCTGAAGAGACAGGAGCTGGCAAGACGGAGTGTAGATCAGGAGGGGTCACTGAAAAATCCTCTGGCCTAGCATTGATAACATAAACTGAGAGAGATAGTGAGTCGGAGGGGGGGGGAGAGGCGGGGGGGGGTGGGAGAGGGGGGGTGGTGGGGGGGGGAGTTATGTCCTGGATGGCTTTACAAAAAATGAAACCGAGAGCAACCGGTTGTAGAAACTGAACATCTCAAACATTCAGAAACAGAGAGACAGCGGTGGGAGTTTGGGACCCTTTGATTATAAACATCTGGCCCGGGAGTCCCAGGATCCTTTGGAACAGCATATATACAACTGCTGTGCTGGGGTCCCGATACACAGTTTGAAGTTAGTACAACAGTCGTGGGGAGCTCTGATAATTATTCTACCATGTCTGTACAATCTATGCAAAACATGCGTCTCCTCTCTCATTTTACTTACAGCTCGATGACGCTGTGCAATATGAGCAAGGTCTGAGCGCATGGAGATCACGACTGCCCCGCAAAATCCACCGAAGGGCAAATCGGGACAATTTCGTGGGAGCCGCCATGTTGTTTCACAGCTAAACCGGATGTAGCAGAAGAAAACGAAGTGGTGGGATGGGGAAGAAAAAAAAAAATCGGTGTTAAGACAAAATCAAAGGCAAATAAGATATACAAAATTAAATACAACCAACCACCTAACTTTTGAAATCCTGACCCTATTGTTTTCAAGACAGCAATTTTGCAGCCAAATGAAAATGGGGAATAATTCTTGTCATCCCCAGGTCACCATAGAACATTAGTGTACTCCCCTTAGCAGGTGATGGGTTTGGTTGGGGAGATGAATAATTATTCTGTCGATGTAAGAGCAAGACGATGACAGATTTGGTTGATAGGTTCGTAATGTGACCATAGCTTTGGACTCTTCTTTAGTTTAAAAACCTGAATTGTTAGCGGATCAATTGCAATCGTTGGGGAACTGGGAAAAAGAAGCAAAATTTATGAAGAGAGGGGGTTAGTTACCGCCCAAGGACAGAGACAAGGTACAGGACAACAAGAGGTGAGAGAGCAGAGGTGTCGGGTTGAGGAAATGATAGATGTCCCAGAAGAGGAGGAGGGGGGGGGGGGGGGGGGGGGGGGGGGGGGGGGGGGGGGGGGGGGGGGGGGGGGGGGGGGGGGGGGGGGGGGTTTTTTTACAGAAGAAAGAGTATGCATTATGAACAACTGTACCATGAAATGGGTGACTAGTAGGTTGGCCGTATAATATCAATATCTGAAAAAAAGGAAACATAGGCGTGCCATGAAACACAGGTGCGTGCGCGCGCGCGCGCGCGCGCGCGCGTGTGTGTGTGTGTGTGTGTGTGTGTGTGTGTGTGTGTGTGTGTGTGTGTGTGTGTGTGTGTGAAAAAGATGTGGCAAGAGAAAATCTGCCACTTTTTTCATAGATTATGGTCTTTCTTCCGTATATATTTGTTTACACCTGCTCGTCCAGCAATATTTTTACGTAGCCCTGCATGATGGCTAGAGCCTACATAGAAATATATTCTCTCTCTCTCTCTCTCTCTCTCTCTCTCTCTCTCTCTCTCTCTCTCTCTCTCTCTCTCTCTTCTCAGCAATGACTACAAAGAACAGTTATAAGAAGAAGGTATTTTGCCAATGGAATCAATGTTCCACTGGAGAGACTATTAGATGATGAATGTAAAACGCTTTCTGTTTTAGTTTCCAAGTATATTTTTTTGCCCCATGAGACAAAGGCAGCGATTTTGGGGAAGGGTAAACATCAACTTTCAATGCAAAAGCAATAAAACACTTTGATTATTAGGATTATTTGTCCAGTGAAACCAGTTTAGTAATATTAGTTTAGTCTAATATCACGATTAGTGGAAAGACGTTAAATAATGACACACACCAGTTTAGTATCTATCCTGTATAAACAAGTCATTGTTATGAAGTTGTATAGTATACCTTATCTTTTTTTTCTTTTTCTTCTTCTTTTTATATCATTTTTATCATTATCATTATCATCGTTATTTTTGTTGCTTAATTATCCGTTCCTTTATATCTCCTCAACGTTTATGTGCCCATGGCCCAAGAACATTAAAACATTTCATTTTCAATTCATTTCATTCTCTCTCTCTCTCTCTCTCTCTCTCTCTCTCTCTCTCTCTCTCTCTCTCTCTCTCTCTCTCTCTCTCTCTCTCTCTCTTTCTCTCTCTCTCTCTCTCGTCACCGGCTCCATAGCGCTGCAGGTTTATTTATGCCAACTTCCCAGAGAGGCGTAGTATGTGAAGTGTGTTTTGTGTGTTCTGTTGTCCTGTCCTGCAAAAATCAAGAGCTCAGTCCCAAATCACTTCAGACTGGGCACTTCTTTTGGCATAAACGTGTGAACAAACAGTCATAAATTTGTCGATCTATTTATGTAAAGCGTTCAAACTGCGGTCTTCTATATTATCTTAGAATGTCATGTCTGTTAGCCGCTTCGGTGTCGCAAGCAGCATTCCTTTGGAGTTATGTTTTCTTGTGGGAGCAAGAGTTACCCTACTTTTTTTTTTTTTTTTTTTTTTTTTTTTTTTGCTGTCCCAACCTCTGCGCCACCTGAGAGGCAGTGCACCCACGCCGCTCATTCCGACACCCCGTCCACAGCCACAGCCCGGTCGGCCCCGCTGCAGCCCGGCACCGGCAATCCACAGGGAGCACTCAATGTCAAATCGTCAAAAGGTAACCCACCGGAGGAGACACTGCACTGCTGCCGAGTCACTTCGGTGGTGTTCAGTGGCGCCTGTTCTGATCTAACATACGCAGGACACCATCTACTAAACCCTCTACTGACGACAATAATTGCTTAGTCGCGGAGCCAGCGAGAGTAAGCTCTCCCTCCGGAGGGCGCCACCACGTCCATCCAACGACAGCCCCCATGGACTCGCCGATACCGGTGACCCCGACGGAACCAAACAAAGCCACAGACGTGGAGAGGACATCGAAACTGAGGTCACCATGAGAGCAGAGCATGAAGGCCATAGAATTTGAGACTTTTTTTTTTTTTTTTAATGCTGATCGATGAGAATGAGGATGATTAAGATGATGCTACGGATTTCCATTTCGGTCTGAGACTACATGACAGGGCTGTACTCTACGCTTCCTTGCATAATATATCCCGGCGTCAACCAGGCCCAGAGATACAGGCACCTGCAGTGTTGGTCAGGAAATTTGAGCAACACTCTCAGAAACGCATCCATTACGTGGATGAAACTCGACTGTGTGGTCCCAGTCTTCCCAACTGAGTCCGCAGCAACTCAACTCTGGGTAGGAGCCGGTCGGGGCAGAAAAACCCATATGACATCTGATGGAATTCAAACCCCACGACCTCCCAACCGGGAGTCCGCGACGCTAACCACCACTTCGCCACGGCGGCTGGTGTTACCCTACTTGTTTGTTGATTATCTTAGAATAGTGTATGAACATGTGTTGGTTATGTCTGTATGCAGTTCTTATAGTTCTTCTATGGTGGTATTTGCTAGCACCCCTTCATGAGGGGCACATGGCTTAGACACGAATTAATTATCTTGACACTCTCTCTCTCTCTCTCTCTCTCTCTCTCTCTCTCTCTCTCTCTCTCTCTCTCTCTCTCTCTCTCTCTCTCTCTCTCTGATGCGAATCTATTTTAATATGGAAATGTAACCAAACAAAAACGTACTTTTCAGCCTGATGCACATAATAAATTTTCAAACTGAGAAGAGCAAAATCGCTGAGAATAATAAAAAAATAAACAAACTATCAAATAAGTAAATGAATAAATAAATAGATAAAAAAAAAATGAATTTTTAAAAAAGCGGGAAAAGACAAACATTCCTCAATATTTCGTAATTCGTTGTAAAACTTTTGAGTTCTGTATAACTGATTGAACAGTTCCTGTCAGCTCGTCCACGGTACGAGCTCGTTTGGAACTCAGAGCATAACACTTTGTTCAGCGAGTCACACGGAAGGGAGAAAGTAGACTAGGTTGTTTCCGTGATTATATTTCACTTGCGCCCCTCCTCCTCCCCCTCCCTGCCCCCCTCCTCCCCCCCCCCCACCCCCCCCCCCCCCCCTTCCCTCTTCGCCCATTTCTTAATTTTGTTTGGAGTATTCCGTGAGACATTTTATATCCTTCGTTCGTTAGTACTAGTCAAAACGACACCAGTTTCTTTGAACTGGTAGTCA
>JADBJO010000900.1:332591-335091 GCA_016801955.1 Conus betulinus | reverse complement strand
AGAGAAAGAGAGACAGACAGACAGACAGAGACAGAGACACAGAGACAGAGACAGAGACAGAGAGAGGACAGACGAAAGGACAGACAGGCAGGCAGACGAACAGAGAGACTGACAATCAGAAAGACAGAGAGACGGACAGACAGATAAATCGCGACAGACAGACAAAGACAGACAATCAGACAGAAAGAGAGAGATGGGGAACAGACAGAGAGAGATAGAGAAAGAGAGAGAGG
Organism: Conus betulinus; assembly: GCA_016801955.1. Lineage (NCBI taxonomy): Eukaryota > Metazoa > Mollusca > Gastropoda > Neogastropoda > Conidae > Conus > Conus betulinus. Next base: position 334,858 of record JADBJO010000900.1, on the reverse strand, counting down.
AGGGGAAACAGACAGGCAGAGAGAAAGGGAGAGAGATAGAAAGACAGACAGACCGACAGATAGACAAACGGAGAGAGAGAGAGAGAGAGAGAGAGAGAGAGAGAGAGAGAGAGACTGGGAACAACACTTTAATGACAATGCAGTAAGCCGACGGGTACAGAACCCGCCGTCAGTCGACCGCTATCAGCCAACTCTACAATTTATGACCCACACCCACACCCACACCCCGCGTCCTCACCTCCTCCCCCTCCCCTTCGCCCCTCTCTTTTCTTTCACGCCTTTACCCAGTCAGTTGTAAATGTGGCCAAGTGGATCAGACATTAGTCCCCAGAAGCCAGGAAGCTCAGCGGATCTGTGGTTCGAATCCCATCCCTACTTAACTTCGTCCCCCTCATTTTCAATCCCTCTCCTCACCCTTCTCTCTCCCCGACCCCCCCCCCCCCCCCCCCCACCACCACCTTCCCTTCCTTTCTTTTCCACTAGATCTGGAATGGTAGTGTGAGTGCCGGGCTTTTGAAGGAGGAGACAATACACCGAGCTGCCGTGTGCGACACAAGCTCGGGGCGCGTTAAAGATCCCTTGGGCATCAGGAGAGTTGTGTGCCAGTTGTGCATGATTCTGTCGGGTAGTCGGATAGGCGAACTCGGGTGGGCGAACAAAACCTGCTGGCAAACAGGTCATAACAGGGAGACCGGCAGGCAGACAGACAGACAGGCAGACAAAACAGACAGACAGAATATGGATGATGGCGTGGTGTGATGACGCTGTATTCTCAAGAAAGAGAAGCACCAGGGGGTTAATGTAGAGAAATCTGCTGTGTCGATGAAGATGTAATTTACAAGAGAAAAGAGCACAATACCACACAACACAACGTAACGCGACACAACGCCAACAAGCATAACACAACGCAACGTAACGCAATGCGGTGCAATGTAATCCAATCCAAACTGAATTCAGTACGGCACGCTGTAATAAAACGCAAACATTATGCAAAGCAGTACGATACAATACGATACACCACGATACAGTACAACGCACTACAGTGCAATACAATACAGCACTGTCCAACACAACACAATACAATACATAAAATACAACACCACACAATGCAGTACAATACAACACACGACAACAAGAAATCAATACAAGCAATACGGTATAATGACAATACTACACAGGATGGTTGTGGTGGGTTTACATCGAAAACCTGGAGTAAGTCTTCCTGGAACCTCGTGTAATCTGAAAAATGTTAGTTTGACTTCTTGCTTCTGACTGGCAGATCACACAATGAAAAGAACATCAAAGGTGTGTGTCCAAAACATGTCGCACTACTTGGAGAGGTTCGAATCCACAAAATACAGACAATTCAAGAATGAAAACCATACCAGCTGTCGTGGAAAAGTGGTTAGCGTCGCAGACTCCCGCTTGGAGGTCGTGGGTTCGATTCCCGTCAGAGCCATGTGGGATTTTTCTGCCCCGAGTTGAGTTGGGCTACGGGCTCAGCTGGAAGAAGACTGGGACCACACAGTCGCCTTTCACCCACTGAATGGATGCGTCTCTAAGACTGTTGCTCAAATTTCCGGCTCCGCGACTAAGCAATGATTGTCGTCGGTGCGGGGAGTTGGTAGGGTGGTGTGCTGCGTATGTTGGATCAATTCAGGCACCACATGAATACCACCGAAGTGGCTCGGCAGTAGTGCAGTGTCTCCTCCGGTGGGTTGCCGCTTGACGACTTGACATTGTCCGTGGATTACTGGGGCAGGGGCTGCAGCGCGGACCCGCCTGGCTGTGGCTGTGGACAGGGGTCGAAATGAGCGGTAAAAAAAAAAAAATAAATAAAAACGTGTGGGTAGGTCAAACGATTGATTTTACCCAGTCTCGAGACTACACATGAAAATTCTGTGGTTCTGTTTGAATACAGGGCTCCCATTGACTGCCGAGAGAGAGAGAGAGAGAGAGAGAGGAGAGAGAGAGAGAGAGAGAGAGAGAGAGAGAGAGAGAGAGAGAGGAGCTCAAAATTATTTCATTGTCAGGTCTCGACCCAAAAAAGGAGGTATAATCGATGCTGTGTTCACAAAGGAATAGTTTCATAGACACAGACTGTTATCGCATGCATGCTAATGTTTTGAAGAGAGAGAGAGAGAGAGAGAGAGAGAGACAGACAGACAGACAGACAGACAGACAGACAGAGATGGACAGAGCGAGAGAGAGAGAGAGAGAGAGAGAGACAGACAGACAGACAGACAGACAGACAGACAGATGTATAT
>JADBJO010000900.1:310091-317591 GCA_016801955.1 Conus betulinus | reverse complement strand
TTTCATTGTTCTGAGTGTTGTGCATCTTGCCTCAAGAAGACCTAAGAGGTCGAAACGCGTCGTGTTTTGTCTTGTGATTTGTTTTTCCACGTTGTTCGGCGGAGTCATTATAAATGGTTTTTTAAAATTTGCTTAGATTTTCGCCTACAGTCGCCTCACTTTGCAACTAACTGCGTCGAGAGCGACCGCCAGCGTTAAAAGAAGGGCGGTGGCGCCTCTGCCAGTCCCGCTGCTGTTTGTGTCCACACTCGCTGACCACCGTCATCACAGTCCAAACAGAACCCAGAGACCCACTAGTGAAGAGAACTGGGCATCACTGGTTCAGTCTCCGGTTGCAATGTTGCACAATGTTTTTGTTTGCCAGTTTTTGTGGCGAGTATATATATGTCAAGGGTATGCAGTTCGCTGAATTCTGTAAAATTCTTTGAGATGGATAGGGAGAGCTGTTGATCATCATCATCAGCAGCAGCAGCAGCAGCAGCAGCAGTAGTAGTAGCAGCAGCAGCAGCAGCAGCAGCAGATCTTCATCATCATCGTCGTCGTCTTCGTTGTCGTCGTCGTCGTCGTCGGCGGCGTCGTCGTCATCATCGTCATTATCATCATCATATCATCATCATCATCATCATCATCATCATCATCATCATCATCATCATCACCATCATCATCACCGTCACCGTCTTCTTGGTCGCCGTCGTCGTCGTCGTGATAGTGATCGTCGTCATCATCATCATCATCATCATCATCATCATCATCATCATCACAACACTATCATCAACATCGTTTTCTTCTTGATCTTCTTTATCTTCACATTATCATGATTGTGATTGTCGTCGTCGTCTTTAGGTCTTTTTTTTTTCCCTCCCTTTCCCTTTCTTTTTTCCCTTTAATTTTTTTTTCTTCCTTTTCTATCTGATTTTCTTCTTCTTTGTCTTCCTGTCTGCTTCATTTCGCCTCTTTTTGTTCCTTTTCTCCTCCTCCTAACTCTCCTCCATCCTCTTCATCGTTCTTCATTCTGTCTCTCTCTCTCTCTCTCTCTCTCTCTCTCTCTCTCTCTCTCTCTCTCTCTCTCTCTCTCTCTCTCTCTCTCTCTCTCTCTTCTCCTTTTCATCTTCTACCTTCTCTTCTTTTTCACCTCCCACCTGTAGTCTCTACTCCCCCCCCCCTCTCTCTCTCTCTCTCCTCCCACCCCCCCCCACCCCTCACCCCACCGTTTGTCCATCTTCCACTTTCATCCGTGCATATATAAAACAAGATACTGATTAAAAACTTTATCATCAAGACACACCAGTGTTAGCCTGAAGGCTGAACGTACTAGACAGAGTAAATCATTGTTTCCTTCAATCAGCAAATATTTCCGTATGACTCGGAACTCTCACGCCCCTGAGGACCCGGAAACAGTATCCAATTGAGTCACCGCCGCGCGAAGTTACAAGACATCTCAGCACGTGGCTTACAAATCAAGCGAACCCACGGTGGTGTAGAAGAGGACAAGAATTATGATGCAGGGAGTTCTAGTCACGCTGGTGTAAAAAAGTAGAGATCTGGTCTGATCAGAGAATGGTTGCTATGACTACGAGAGACCTCACGACACTGTGAACTTAAAGGTAAGTAAGTTTGCTTTCTCTTCACTTTAAGGATTCGTGATTTGGGACGAAGGGATGATTGTTTGTATACGCGATGCGTTTTGGTCCTAAGCAACAGTAGATGCAAAACACACACCCTCAGTTTCCCCCCTCTCCCCTCTCCCCCTCCTCATCCCTTCACCTACGTCTGGTGGTCGCAAAGAAGAAAAACGGTTCCATGCAGATTGCACACCGACCGTTCGTATTTTCCTCATTCCTACCTTTTAAAGAGTGAAGAGGCTCCATGGTGCATTCCATGTCATGTGCCAATCACAATGAAACATGTTCTTTTAGAGTGTTGGGACTGCATGATGTGAGACACAAACATTTTACAGCAGATTCCATGAACATTTTGTTCAGAGATGTTCCGCCTGACGCGAACTTGAAAGAGATTAACATTTTTCATCGGAGCTGAGATTTTACAGTGGAAAAGATTTTTTTAACAAACTTTCGGATGAGTTTTTCGAAGATGTATTTTACAGAATCGTGTGAATGAATGACTTGTGAGTTGATTTTAACGTGGTGACAGCCCTGATGTGGCCCTGAGTGGTCGGGCTGGGCTATAGGCAACATTATATAATCTTATCCACCAAATTGTGTGTGTGAGAGAGAGACACAGACAGAGAGACTGAGACAGAGAAACTGAGACACGGTCACAGACAGAGAGAGAGAGAGAGAGAGAGAGAGAGAGAGAGAGAGAGAGAGAGAGAGAGAGAGAGAGAGAGAGAGAGAAACACAGAGAGAGAAACACAGAGAAAGATAAAGACAGACAGGCAGATAGAAAGGGGAAAAAATACATGGTTTACCTTTGCTTCGAAGCGTCCTTGCTCATGTTTTATTCGTTTATTTCTTCTTCTTCTTTATTTTTTGTTCTTTTCTCTCTTTTCCAATCCTTATTGCTTATCTGTGACCACTAGTACATTTATCATTAGTAGACAAAGCTTTCCAATTACTAATATTCCCCCCCCCCCCCCCCCCCTACCCCCCCCCCCCCCCCCCCCCCCCCCCCCCCCACCTCATGTGTGTGTTTTTTTTTTTTCTTTTTGTTTTTTTTTTTGTCTTTGTCCTGTTTCAGTATCCTTTTCCCTTCTCCCCTGTCCCGACTGGAACCTTGAACTGACCAAGGGACACGACTCCCAGGGTGCGCACTTGCTACTCATGACACGACAAGATGCACTCAAGCCAAATCTCTCTCTCTCTCTCTCTCTCTCTCTCTCTCTCTCTCTCTCTCTCTCTCTCCCTCTCTCTGCCCTACTCATGTTACTCTAAATCAACATTTTTTTTGCCCGTCGTTGGTGGTATTGGTAGCAGTTTACTTTTTTATAAAAATGTGTAAAGTTTGTTATTTGTTTGTTGCTCTTACATGCAGTTACCTTTGGATTTGGTATTATGTAGTTTGGTTCTTTTTTTTTCCTTTTGCGCCCGGGCTAAATTTAAAAAAAGATCACGTGTGCTCGCTTATTTCATTATCCTGATGAAACACAATTTCATTTCGTTTCCTCTCTCTCTCTCTCTCTCTCTCTCTCTCTCTCTCTCTCTCTCTCTCTCTCTCTCTCTCTCTGTATGTGCGTGCGTCCTTGTGTGTGTGTGTGTGTGTGTGTGTGTGTGTGTGTGTGTGTGTGTGTGTGTGTGGTATTTGTTTCATTTTGTTTTGTCACACTTGTTCGCTACCTGTAGATTTAACGATGGAAACACATTTTTTCCAAATTTAGTATCAGTTGCATACAAGCCGTGGAGTGTTTTGTTTGTCTTTTTCTCTCCCCCCCCCCCACCCCCCACCTCCCTTGTCCCTCCCCTCCCCCTTGCCGTCCCCATTTTACAGTGCGGATATACCTTTTTCATTGTTCAAAAGCGAAACCCCAAAATAAAACACAACTAAAACAAAAACAAAACAAAATGTACTTTTCTCTTTCGTCCTTTTTTCTCTTTATGCTTTCTTCCTTTTTTTTTTTTTTCTGTTTTCTTTTCTTTTTTTCATTTTCCAAAACAAAATACACGGTAACATAGCGGGCTGATTTTTAATGAACAGATGGATTTAACATATGAATGAATGTTTTTTCCTCTTTTTCTCTTTTTTTTTATTGCTAGCGTCTTTGTCTTGTCTTTTTTTTTTTTTTGCTCTGTTTGTGCTTTCTGTTGTTGGGGCAAGAATTTACGGACGTGTAAATTTCGGGTTGTTGTGTTTACTGGGTGCATATGGTTACATCTGTCTGGGGCTTTTTGGCTGGGCTTGCGTCAGGTAGTGTACTAAATACCCCTGCGTACAGAAAACCAGGGCCTAATGCGCTGTTTCTGTATCGTCACTGGTTCGTTCTTCTAGTATGACCAGTTAGATGAAACACGTGCTTTAACTACTTGTGAACACATGATATTTTGTTATATCAAAGATCTGGCAGGAGGCACTATTCTTTCTTTCTGCGTACGCAGGCTGATAATCCTGCGGACACTACCTGTATAGACAGGCAGTGGAGTTTTGTGTGTATGATCGTTTTTTATCCCGCCATTAAGGGCAGCCATACTCCATCTTCGGGGAAGGTGCATGCTATGTGTAACGTGTCATCCATACCAACGGCTAAACTGGCCTTCACTTCCGAAAGTTGGTGATGGGATTTTACGTGTGTGCAAGATGTTGAGCGTGCGTTCACACACGGAACCTCGGTTTATAGTCTCATTCGAAGGACTGTATGGGGAATGGAGTCAAAACCAATGTGAACTCCGAGGGAAAAATCCCCCTGTACCGAGATTCGAATCCACAACCCCAGGATCACGAGTCCGGCGCTCTACCCACTGAGCTATTCCAGCCCCCGTGAGGCACTATGGGCCACAATGGTGAAATTGAACATCGGGCAGAAGCTTATCAACATCGTCTACCAACTGTGCTTCAATGCAACTAGTGCTATGCTCATATGGGGTTCTATTAGAGACTGTTTCCATACTTCAGTTGGAGTTCCTCAGGGATGCTTCCCACCTACCTCACTTTTCAGACTATACCTGGAACGTATCATGACTGATGTTCTTGAAGATCGTGTCAGCCTGATCAGCACTGGATTAGGGTCCAGCAGATGACACCAGTGGTCTGGCAGGTGGTGAAAAAAAACTCATCGAGCTTGTTGAATGATTGGATAAGGTAAGGTAAGGTAAGGTAAGGTAAGGTAAGGTAAGGTAAAGGTAAGGTTGTTTATAACCCAGCCGACCGCACAGGGCCATATGAAGGCTGTCACCGTGTCGAAGTCAATTCACAAGTCATTCATTCGCATAATAACACTTTAAAACACAAGTTCTCTAAAACACACGGAAAATTTTCTTAAACATTTTTCTACTGAAAATCTCTGATCGGATGAAAAATGTTAGTCTCCCTCAGAAATGTAAAGATCACATCAGATGGAACATCTCTGAACAAGGTTTTCATGGAGTCTGCTGTAAAATGTTTATGTCTCACATCTCACATCATTCAAGTCCCAACACTCTAAAAGAATGTTTCATTGTGAGTGGTACATGACATGGAATGCACCAGGGGACTTCTTCCCCCTTTAAAAGGTACGAATACGTCGAAAACGAATGGCCAGTGTGCAGCCGGCATAAAACCGTGTCTTCTTTGCAACCACCAGAGGTAAAGGAGAGGAACTCTTTCAGGTTTGGACGGGTCTTGAAAAGTTTGTAATGACCGGATGAACACCAACAAGATACAGCATGGGTAACAACGCCTACAAGACCAAGTTGATGACCGGCCACAACATATGGGGAGCTGTTGAAACAGTGAGATCGAGACTGAGGGGCAGACTGAAAAGAAAAAAAAACACACACACTGACAACATTGAGAGTGGACTGACTGACAACATTGCTGAGTAGGCATCATTGACTATTTATTATTATTTTTAATGCTCTTTATTCAAAAGCAAACATTGAAATTTCGAAATCTAAACCGGTTCATGCTATTTCTTTCCGTTCAGAAAATGTTGAGGTTGCAGAAATTATCTCTCAATCTCAAATAAGCATATTTTTATAATTATGATAGTGTAGTTTATATTGATATTTGTACTGTACTTGACATTATTTATTACCTTTTCCTCCCCCCCTGTCTTCCTCCTCCCCCCTCCCCCAACCCCCACGCCCCGGGCCCCTCTCCCCTCCCCGTCCCCCAGAGTGCAGAGTGCATATGATTGACTGACAGCATTGCAGAGTGGACATGATTGACTGACAGCATTGCAGAGTGGACATGATTGACTGACAACATTGCAGAGTGGACATGATTGACTGACAGCATTGCAGAGTGGACATGATTGACTGACAGCATTGCAGAGTGGACATGATTGACTGACAGCATTGCAGAGCGCACATGATTGACTGACAACATTACAGAGTGCACATGATTGACTGACAACATTACAGAGTGGACATGATTGACTGACAACATTACAGAATGGACAAGATTGACTGACAACATTGCAGAGTGCACATGATTGACTGACAACATTGCAGAGTGGACATGATTGACTGACACAACATTGCAGAGTGCACATGATTGACTGACAACATTACAGAGTAGACACATGATTGACTGACAGCATTGCAGAGTGGACATGATTGACTGACAACATTACAGAGCGCACATGATTGACTGACAGCATTGCACAGTGGACATGATTGACTGACAACATTACAGAGCGCACATGATTGACTGACAGCAGCATTGCAGAGTAGACATGATTGACTGACTGACAGCATTGCACATTACAGAGAGTGGACATGATTGACTGACAACATTACAGAAGAGGACAATGATTGACTGACAACATTGCAGAGTGTACATGATTGACCGACAATCTTGCAGAGTGGACATGATTGACTGACAACATTACAGAGTGGACATGATTGACTGACCACATTTACAGAGTGGACATGATTGACTGACAACATTACAGAGTGGACATGATTGACTGACAACATTACAGAGTGCACATGATTGACTGACAACAACATTACAGAGTGCACATGATTGACTGACAACATTACAGAGTGGACATGGACATGATTGACTGACAACACAACATTACAGAGTGGACATGACTGACTGACAACATTGCAGAGTGGACAGAGAAAAACATTGCGGGGATTCAGGCCTTAGCACAAAACCGATAATAATGGAGACACCTAAGTGGAGGAAGGGGGCTTGGGGGGGGGGGGGGGGAGCAGTGACACCCACGGAGTTTAAGGAGAAGATGATTTCGACAACATGTGTAAATAGAAATGCGAGTAAAGATTTTTTTGTATCATAATGTTTGTTTTGTTTATCAATTAATTATTTATAGTGTAATATTAGATATTAATGAATTAATCAATTCATATATTTGCATATTTATTTCCATGCATTTGTGGACGGTTTGGAAATCTAAGTTGTGAATAGTATGAAAGAAGGACTAAATGGGTTTACATACATTCAGTGTCACTTGTAGCTAAGGGGTAAGGATACTGTAATATCGAAAATGTATCATACAGAGACATTACGGATTGTTTCCACTGGGTTGGAACATCAATGGTGTGCGTTGAGTAAGTTTTGGCTGACATCATCGTAAGCTATGTCTCTACGCTCTTTGTATTCATTGCATTTTTGTTATCGTCCCTGTATCCAACTCCTCTCCTTCTCTCCTCCATCCATCTTTTCGTGTGTGTATATCAGTGCCCATGGCTGAGGCGCAACACAGATTCGGAATCGGTATTTCTGGTGGTATAGGAACAGCGTTTGCTGATGTCTACATTCCTTGGTTGCTCACTAACTAACGGTTGTTAGTGAAGTCAGTCGGCGAATGTTCCTTGGCGGGAATCCTGCAGAACTGGCAGACATGCTGTACGTGTTCATGAATTTTCACTCTACTCATTC
>JADBJO010000900.1:302591-305091 GCA_016801955.1 Conus betulinus | reverse complement strand
CATACATACATATACATACATACATACATACATACATACATAGACAGATAGATGCATTTACCTCCCTTACGTCCTTAAATGGATCCTCAAGCATAGGCTTAAAGATTTACCCTTATATTTCATTCAGTTTACTCATGATTTTAGTTTTTCAGCAACTTATTCCTTTACCACACTTCTTTTCGTTTTACTTTTCTACTCTTCATCAGCTGCTTTGGGGTGCTGTTGGACTCGGTTTTTTTTTTAACCTTGGTGGTGAGAACACCACAGAACTGTAGATTGTGGTGTATCTCTGTTTGATGTCAAGGGAGCACAGACACACTCAGCCATACCTCCCTGACGAGTCCGATCCAGCGGACGAAAGGCCTTGGAGCAGGCAACAATATGAATAGTTCCGTCTTCCAGATGGGTTATGATAGTTCCTGTAGGCTGCTAGTGAAGGATTTTAGATTTGTAATATATTTTCCTGACTTTTCATTCACATTTTCTTTAATAACCCCCCCCCTCTCGCGCACGCGCACACACACACACACACACACACACCACACACACACACACACACACACACACACACACACACACACACACACAATTGCATCTTTGCTAAGTCATTAATGTAATAATGGAGGAATTATCAGTCTGCACTTGCTTCCCCCTACTACTAAATTGCTATACACACAGGCGCGCGCGCGCGCGTGCGAATTTCCGGGGTGATGTTGTCGGGAGAGAGAGAGAGAGAGAGAGAGAGAGAGAGAGAGAGAGAGAGAGAGAGAGAGAGAGAGAGAAGAGAGAAGTGGCGAACTGAGAAAACTTAAAAAAAAAAAACGAGCGAACAAAAGAATGAACACACCAGAAGACGAGGGAAAAAAAAAAAAAAGATGAACGAAAAGTCACAACAACAAACAATAGAAAAGTCAGTAATAATGAAAAGACAACAAAATAGAAAAGTTAGTTGTAATGAAAAGACACACAAAATAGAAAAACCAGTTATAATGTAAAGACAACAAAATAGAAAAGTTAATGATAATGAAAAGACAACAAAATAGAAAAGTCAGTTGCACTGAAAAGACAACCAACCAAAAGATGAGTGCGTTGTTGTACAGGAGGCGACAGGAGCTGCCCCTGGCCCTGGGAGTGACGGTAGACATGGTCAGGCAGAAGACAGCAGGGGGCGGAGAACAACAGCGGGCACAGCACCGTTCCTTGTGGGACTGCTGCTACTACTTCAGGTCCAGCTGGGGCTGATAGGTGAGTCTTAAACTAGAAGTCTGAGGGCAGTGGGTTATAATGGCTGATAGGTGAGTCTTGTACTACAAGTCTGAGGGCAGTGGGTTATACTGTCTGATAGGTGAGTCTTGTACTACAAGCCTGAGGGCAGTGGGTTATAATGGCTGATAGGTGAGTCTTGTACTACAGGTCTGAGGGCAGTGGGTTATAATGGCTGATAGGTGAGTCTTGTACTACAAGTCTGAGGGCAGTGGGTTATAATGGCTGATAGGTGAGTCTTGTACTACAGGTCTGAGGGCAGCGGGTTATAATGGCTGATAGGTGAGTCTTGTACTACAAGTCTGAGGCTGGGTTATAATGGCTGATAGGTGAGTCTTGTACTACAAGTCTGAGGGCAGTGGGTTATAATGTTGATGGTGGTTGTAACAATGAGGATAACTATAATGATGTCGGTGATAATTGTGATATGATTGTGCTATAATGATGATGGTAATCGTTATGCCATGATGATGATGATGATGATGATGATGATGATGACGACGACGGTTAAAGATAATGATGATGAAGATGATGCTGAATGTTGATGACCACGATAATGACAACGACAACGACGACGATGATGATGATGGATGAGGATGCTGCTGCTGATGATAACGATGATGATGATGGTGATGACGATGATGCTGCGATGATGATGAAGGTCATGACGATGATGACGATGACGATGACGATGACGATGATGACGATGACGATGATGAGGATGATGATGACGATGATGATGATGATGATGATGATGATGATGATGATGATGATGATGATGATGATGATGATGGTGGTGGTGGTGGTGGTGGTGGTGGTGGTGGTGGTGATAGGCTTGGTGAAAGTCTTTGACGAGGATTCTGCTGTCAGTGGTTGCAATAGTGATAATGGTCAAAGTGGTCACAATAATACTAGTGATCATCGTCGATGATAATGTTGTCACTGATGGTAATGATTGCCGTAATAATGATGATGATCATCATGATGATGACGATGACGACAGCAACATGATGATGGGTTCATAGACGAAAATCTTTTCATGTCATCAGTATACCTGATGGTGATGATGGTAGTGGTAGTAATGATGGTGATGATGAAGGCGATGATGATGATGATGATGATGATGATGATGATGATGATGATGATGATGATGATGACGACGGCGACGACGATGATGGCGACGATGGTGAAAATGCTGTTGCTGTTGTTGTGACACCTAATAAAGATGATAGTGATA
>JADBJO010000900.1:295091-300091 GCA_016801955.1 Conus betulinus | reverse complement strand
CTCTCTCTCTCTCTCTATCTCTCTCCTCTCTCTCTCTTTCTCTCTCTCTGTCTCTCTCGCGCACGCGAGAGAGAAAAGGGATGTGCAGGTAGGATAGAGATAGACAGACAGACAGACAGACAGATAGACGGATGAACTTAAACAATATTGTTCAAGAAATCTTTCTACACACGGAGCCGTCAATACGACCAGCGCACACTTGCACGAAACATCATTAACAATGCAACTTCTTATTCAGAAATCAGGAAAGGGAACCAGAGCCTGCTTTCACTTTTGCTTCCCGACAGATGTCCAATCTCGATCTTGTCGGACAATAGGCTGGGGCTCTCTTTCCATGACCGGATTTCCCAATACGACAACAGAGGCCAAAGGTCAAGTTAGGATACAGCTACTGAGAGCACTTACCAACTGAACGAAATACGGGCCCCACGCCACAATGAGGATTTTGCACTAAAACACTCTATAATCCATGTAAGTGTATTGAGACCTACCATCAACTTGAGCCTGCATTTAATGTTAAACTGACAACTGATCAAAAGGACAACTCCCACCAATTAATTCCCTTGTTTTTTGATGTTTTTTTTTTTTTTTTTTTTTTTTTTTTTGGGGGGGGGGGGGGGGTCACCGTTGAAATCGCAAACAATCTTCAAATACCTGACCTTCTCCCTCCTAGCTGACGTCACATTTCAGGCCTTTGCAATCACCCGTGACCCTATCTTTGCGCCAGCTCGAAGCGCCCAAACAGTCCTATTCGTTTGACTTCCATCTGTCTGCTTGAAACCACCTGGCTTGTACCTTGATGAGCCAAAATAATGAAAGAAAATGAGGAGAATCAACTTTTTTCAGACACAATAAGAATTTTCAAAACTATCTCATTGCACCAGTCTATTAATACTCGACACCTTAAGCAAGGCCATGGCGCGTTAACTTTGGGTGTGCAGCCTGCATGGATCATGTCGCGTCTGCAACCCCATTTAAAACAGATCAGAGTAATGTCCCGTGGTAGCGATCGGACTTCAGTCCTTGCAATCACTTCCCGTCGTTTTTCCGGTTTCTCTGTAGTCTGCTTAGAGCGTTACTGGCGGGATTCATAGTGACAGGGGTGTGAGGGAGCCGGAGGGACAAGCGCAGATGTGTGCGGGGAGAGGGAAGGGGGGAAGGGGGGAGGGCAGTGCAGCGTAAGGGGAAATTGGGGGCAGAATGAGAACAGATTTCTTTTTGTGTTGTTAAAATCCTTCACGGACGAACTGTTTGTTGTCTGTTTGGAGGATTGAGTAGACTTTTAAACAAAAGAACTGCATCAGAGATCTCTCTCTCTCTCTCTCTCTCTCTCTCTCTCTCTCTCTCTCTCTCTCTCTCTCTCTCTCTCTCCGTATGCAATTGTAAGATGTGTGTGTGTGTGTGTGTGCGCGCGCGCGCGACACACACACACACACGCCCGCGCTTGCGTGCGTGTGTGCGAGCGTGCGTGCGTAGTTGCGCGCACGCGCGTGTGTGTGTGTGTGTGTGTATGTGTGTGTGTGTGTGTGTGTGTGTGTGTGTGTGTGTGTGTGTGTGTGTGTGTGTGTGTTTGCACGTGTACATGTTAAATGGATACTTGGCAATGCCAGTGATGAGAAAGCCACGTAGAAAAACATGGATGGGTTTGTTGTGGAATACCTTATAAGTATAATTAACACACAAAAATACGCGCGCACACATACACACACACACACACACAACACACACACACAAGCGCGCGCGTGCGTACTCACGCACATACACACACACACATACGGCGCGCGCGCCCCGCGCGCGCACACACACACAAACGTACGCACTTACATAAATACACAAAAATACACGCATCTCAATACGAACACACTCATACCCTCACATACACTCAAACTTACACACTCACACACACAGACATACACACACGCCACACACACACACACGCGCACACGCGCGCGCGCGCGCGCGCACACACACACACACACACACACACACACACACACACACACACACACACACACACACACACACACACACACATACTCGAGCACTCGTACACACATGCATTCACTCTCATAACACACACGCATACACGCACACATACGCGCGCGCACGCACATACACATCCACGCCCATTCAGGATACGCTTCGGTGTTTGCATTCCGATCTGTCGGAGTGTAACAGCAGGGGCCCAGAAATCCACCACCAGTCGGACATCGACACAAGTCTGGAGCAAGCTATAGACAAAAAGTATTTCGGAAGGATGTGTTCCATCAAACGGATGATGTGAGTGTGCTGCTGTGTGAATCAGACGACGTCGTTCAAGAATATTCCTGCGATCCGTGTTCGGAAGACGATCGCTTTTTTTTCTGGTTTAACAAGCAGGAAGAAAGACACATGTCATAGAGGAAAGTCTTAAATTGTCCTGCATTTGGAAAGGAAGACGCATCATCGGCAACACGAAGCATGCAGAGACCCAAGCATGTGCTCTATGGCGGCTGCACGCTGTCCACGGACTGATCCAGTTTTACCTGGGGTGACCGTCGTCTACAGAACTGACAGTGAATACCAGTGACATTTTCTCTTTCATGATTTCGTCACGTAAAGTGAAAAAAAAAAAGGATATGCTGTGGTTTCCATGTTAATAAAATCGAAATTGAGTCGCGTTTTGTTGTTGTACATCCCCGCCGATTTGCTTAATGGGCTTTACAGCAGCCTAACAGCATGAAACTTCGTTCATTCGTTCGTTCGTCGTTCGTCCAAACATCAAAGCAATAAGCCTATAGACGAGATAATTTCTACACACACACACACACACACACACACACACACACACACACACACACACACACACACACACACACACACACACACACACACACACACACACACACACACACACACACACACACACACACACACACACACTAAGAGCCCATATATTCCGGTATTCAGAAACACCAATTCTGTGTGACTACATGTATATCCAATACATGGTAGTCAAGGATCATTATCCAATACATGGTAGTCAAGGATCATTAAAGTATGGAACTGGCTGACATATTACTCGTAAGAGTCGAACAGCTTATGGGTGTATATGGATTGGGGAAAGGGAGAAGAGGGAGGAAGATGATGGGGGGGGGGGGGGGGGGGGGGGGGGGAAAAGCCCTTGCTCTACGTGCAAATTAGACGCCGAACCATACTGATATGGAATATGCCTAGAATAAGATTTTAACATTTGAAAAATTCGCGAATTGGTTTTAAAAAAAAAACAAACAAACACACACACACACACAACACAAAAAAACTGTTAGGGGGGAGGGAGGCAGTGAGGAGAGGGTGGGGGGGCGGTGGAAGAATTAAAAATATCTTCCAAGTGGATGAGATTTAATAAGAGTAACAGCCAACATTGCCAGGCTCCACCGTTCTCATAACTGGGATTAAAACACTTGACAAAGTCAACGGAAGCTTGAAGGACTTCATCTTATCATGAAGAGGCTGAAAGTGATTTTTTGTACTAGTACAATCAAATAAAAAATGAGGGATATCAAGAGTCTGACCACATGCACAAGCAGGTGCCGGTTTTAAATACCTACCTAACCACCATTAACCCGCAGCCTATGTACAAGGTTACGATTTGGGATTGGCCCTGGAGGATTACAGCATTTGTTTGTTTGGTTTCGTCATATCCCATCTGTGCTTCCGAGCTGAATCCTCAAGGTATTGTTTCTGTCTTATGTTCCAGATTGAACTTGTCAGAATGTGGATAGCTTCAGATGAATAAAGAAGGATATCACAATTCAAAACATCAGATTTATTTCTTGCAGCTTCCTTAGCATAAAAGTCAGCTAAATCATTGCCACGTACACACACACACATCTACATACACACACACACACACATATATATATATATATATATATATATATATATATATATACCACTAAAATGCCTAATAGAATTCTTAAAATGCTCGACCCCTTGGGGAGCAACATCTGTTAAAAACAGAATGGTAAAAGGAAGTTTTAAAATCGACAGGTCCGTTCCGAGCGCTGGCTCTCCTCAGGATGGTTTTGGGTTGTCTACTGCCACTGTTATATGGCCCCAATGTCACTGTTTACACGAAAACCGAACAACACGTGCGGCCAATCCGCACGTGTAAACAGTGACATTGGGCCATATAACACCGGCAGTAGGCAACCCAAAACCATCCTGAGGAGAGCCAGCGCTCGAAACAGACCTGTCGATTTTAAAACTTCCTTTTACCATTCTGTTTTTAACGAATATATATATATATATATATATATATATTTCCTCCCCACACTTTCGTTTTGTTTAATACTACTACCTTTCGCTGGCTGCTTTGGGGGTGCTGTTGGATTCTTTTTCGAACCCTTGGCGGTCGGAACACCACAGAATTATGGACTGTGGTGTGTCTCTATCTGACGCCAAGGACACAGACACAATCAGCCGTGTCTCCCTGATGAGTCCGATCCAGCGGACGAAAGGCCTCGGAGCAGGCGATACATATAGATCTGTCTTCGAGAGGGATTGTAATAGTTTCCTCATGCAGCTAGTGAAGGGTTTTAATATTCATGATATACATTTTCCAATTTACTTCATCTTCAAAAAAAAAAAAATTTTTTTTTTTTTCCTCTCAATTTCAAATCTTTGCCAAGTCATTATTATAATGATGGAAGAATTGTTAACCTGCACTTGTTTTCCCCCACTACTTGATTGTTCAGCATTATATATATATATATATATATATATATATATATATATATATATATATATATATATATATATATATATATATATCTGTTAAAAAATAGGATGGTAAAAGGCAGTTTTAAAATCGACAGCTCTGTTTCGAGCGCTGGCTCTCGCAGGCTGGTTTTGGGTTGTCTACTGCCGGTGTTATATGGCCCAATGTCACTGTTTACACGTGCGGATTGGCTGCACGTGTTGTTCGGTTTTCAGGTTGTTTACAGTTCAGGTGCGTT
>JADBJO010000900.1:280091-290091 GCA_016801955.1 Conus betulinus | reverse complement strand
AATGTGAGCTTGGGCTGGAATGGTAAGCTCAGAAGGAGAATTTGGGTAGATAAACCTGGAAAGGTAAGTTTGGAAGGTGAGTTTGGGTAGGCGAGCTATGAGTAGTGAGCTTCCTAACGTGATCTTGGATAGATAAACATGAGAAAGTGAGCCTGGGCAGATGAGCTAAGATAATGAGTTCGAGATGAAGAGTTTGGGTGAGCTGCAGTAAGACAGCTGGAATAAGTGACGTTTCAAAAGTGAGTTTGCCTAGGTGAGCCTAGACAGATGAGCCTGGAGCGTGGGTGGTGAGCTCGGAAAGGGGAGCTTGGACAGGTAAGCTGTGGTAGCTGTGTTTGGGCAGGTGAACTTAGGTATGTAAACTACGTTGGATGAGGTTGGGTCGATGAGTTTGGGAAGGTGAGAGCCTGCATAGGTGAACTTTATGACTTCTCATTTATTTTACCGTTAACACAGTCGCGCATTGCACCATGTTCATCCAAGGCATGTGTCCTTTGGGAGTAAAAGTGTGAAATTAGATGACAAAAATGTAATAAAAATGAAAAAAAAAGGTTTTGATAGGGCTCATACACTGTTTTTGTTTAATGTTCACGTGCACTTCACATACATGGTAAAGGAGAATAAATAGTTGAACGCGAGTTGGTCATAATGAAATCATGTGACGCGCAATCGTTAGATTCCTAGAACGTTTACCTAACAAATAGTCATGATGTCATGATGATGATGATGATGACGACTGATGACGACGACGACGACAACGATGATGACCATGATCATGATCATGATGAAGGTGGGAGCCCGTAACCAAGTGGTTGGAGTAGAGTGTTTGCTTGCGAAGGTAACGGCTATGAGCACGAACCACACGAAGGGTCAGTTTTTATACGGCTGGAAAACCCTCCATGTCCACCCAGCAGTACATGAGGTATCTGATCCATGTGGAAAGAAGGGAATGGGCTTCGCCATCCATAATGCCACGCCTTGGGCACGGGGGCGGACCTTTAAAGAAAAAGAAATGTTCACGCCTCTACGTTCATTAGGCTGTGCGTTGTTAACCTTCACATGTGCAATGGTTAGCATGACGATGACTACTGCCATCACAACATGCGCCACGAACCTTCACATTTACACTGGTTGTTCACATGACGATGACGACCACCATCACAAACACTACCACCATCACAAACATGCGCCATGACGATGACTACCTTCACATTTACACTGGTTGGTTGTTCACATGACGATGACTACCACCCATCACAAACATGCGCCACGAACCTTCACATTTTACACTGGTTGTTCCCATGACGATGACTACCACCATCACAAACATGCGCCACACGAACCTTCACATTTACACTGGTTGTTCCCATGACGATGACTACCGCCATCACTGACATGAACCACGCCGTTTGCAGGTCCGTTCCGTCACTGTTGTCCCTGCACCATTTGGAGGACGCCAGCACCCCTCCAGCGAGAACCCGCCGACGTCGCATTCTGCCCGCACGTCACCACGCAGCCACTATCGGCTACGGCTACCCGGGTCTTCGGGCTCGACCTCCCCTGCCAGATGTCCCCAAGAGACCGGCACCAACTCGCCCCGAGTCCGTGGAATGGGACGACGATGTCGTGAGCGACTCGGCTAGCGCGCCCGGAGGAGGAGCAGGAGCACGAGGAGCAGGAGGAGGAGGAGGAGGGGGAGGAAGAGGAGGGGGCGTCCGAAGTCCCCCAGCGGGTCGGGAGGATGTTTTTTCCGCCGTCAATGTTTTCGCTCCCAGCAGGACGACCTGGACGGGTTCAGTGACACCATGGGGGAGGAGGAGGAAGAGGAAGAAGAGGACGAAGACCAGAGGCAGAGCCAGAATACCTACATCTCGATGGCCATGCGTGGGTTGCGGCTGCCGAGCAACCCTGAGGTGTTGGGAGCCCGCCGCTCTGGTGAATGGGCCTGTGTACATGAACTTGATGAGTCTGTATAACGAGTAAATTTCGCGCGACGGCGAGAGAGCGGGGGGGGGGGGGGGGGGGGGGGGGGGGGCGTTGAAGAGGTGGTGGGAGGGCGTGGGAAGAAGAGGAGGAGGAGAGTTTGGGGGAAGAAAGGTAGGTAGGTGGTGGTGAAGAACCATCCTGTGACGACAGACTGTGGTGATGGTGGTATGTGTGTGTGTGGTGGTTTGGGGGGGGGGGTTGTAGGTGGTGGAAGCGATGGGGGTTTTCTTCTTGCCAGGAATGTATACAGCAGTGTGTGGATGAGTGACAATTGTCCACAGGCGCAGGGATGAAGCCTGGACATAAATGCTTACTGTGTAGGGTACTACTCCAATGTCTCGTCAAAGAATGAGCAGGGTACCGGGATCCTTACGATTAAGATAGAAGACAATCAGTCAGACGGATAGCACAAGAGAAAGAGACAGACAGACAGACAGACAGACAGACGGACAGACAGACAGACAGACGGATAGCACAAGAGAGAGAGAGAGGGGGGGGGGGGGGGGGGGGGGGAGAGAAACTCGAAACTCGGAATCTTTAATGAGGGTGAATAGATAAGCTGGAAGCTTTTTTTTACACTATGCCCTCAAAATAACAATAAACAAAAAGGAACAATTAATCGATTTGACAAAATTAAACACAGCAATAAGAAAAACAACATTTTTTGTAGAAAATAGTAAACAGTCTCATTATAAGTATTGTACACACACACACACACACACACACACACACACACACACACACACACACACACACTTACACACACACACACACAACTGGACATACGTAAACATCACATAGGCATACAAGAGAAAGACAGAGACAAAGACAGACAGAGACAGAGACTTGATGACGTAATCGCCTAGTGATTTCTTACCCTCTTGGAACATCCATCCTTGCTCAATGACATGGCCTAAAGATGTGCATATGTCTACCTTGTCTTCTGAATGTTCGTAATCTAACGAACCGTTCATTCGCGTCACTAGATGGGTGACCAATGACGATCCATCGTATTTCGCTTGACTGAAATCACTGAGCGACAACAGATTACAGGTGGACTTTTTGTTTGAAGCTGACATAATTTGTTAAGGGACAGTACACTTCCTGCAGACCATCGCTCGCTGGTTCTCGACGGATATTTACTGAACTTGTAACTGCTTTGAATGGTCCGGAACTACGATTTATTTGTCGAGATTTCACTGTAATATTTCCAAAGTATCGTGAACTTGAATTTTACGGCCCTTTATTACACACACACACACACACACACACACACACACACACACACACACACACACACACACCACCTCACGAATCAAAAGCTTTGAAAAAAAAAAAAATTGTCCGTCACAGGAGAATTGTCAACCAGTAGCAAACTGATTTCCACTTCCGGAGAGCTTGTATACGGGTTAGCTCCCTTGGCGCGAACTCAGCGTTCCCACTTCATGTCGCTATTTTTTTTTTTTTTTTTAATCTTTCCGCAAAGATAGGATTGGCGAAATTACGATCTTGGAAGGTGAACTAAAAGATAAAGCTTACAACAACAACAACAACAACAACAACAACAACAACAACAACAACTAAAAGACAGAAAAAAGAAAAAGAAAATGTAACGTGACTAGACGATCTAGATTTGCGATGAAAAAGTTCGTTCAATCTATTAGGAAAGGCCTTCACTACTGCCAGACAACCCATTTTAACCATACCGTTGGAGTGGTCGGTTCATCCTGATGGCGATAGGTCTGAATTACGGTTCCCACACAACGGGTTGCGCCTGTGTTCATCTCTCCATTCCAAATGCATATGTGTTAAATAAAAAGAAAAAAAGAAAAAGAATCACATGCATCAAAAGCCCGAGATAATTGTTCTCTTCAGAACGGAATGATTCCGTTTACAAAACAGAGGTATTGTTTATCACGTGTGTTTTTTGTTTGGGAGAGGAATTGGGGGGGGGGGGGGGGGGGGGGGAGTGCTGATTGAAAATAATTGTTGTTTTGGTGTTGTTTTTGAGTCCTTTTTGACTGATATGACAGGCCAAAATGTTAACCATTATGAAAGCAATAATTGTTAACTCACAAAACATGGTTTACCCATGAGTATGCACATCGAAAACTCCCGCTCTACATGTTCAAAATCACTGTTATGTTTTGTGTTGTTTTAGTTCCTTTTTGACCTGATATGAGACTCCAAATATTAATCATCATGAAAGCAGTGATTATGACTCACAACAAACAATTTTCAGCCATGAGAATGCACAGTGTAAACTCCCGCTCTACACATCGATGTCACAGAGATCATGACCCGAATGAACACCAGACATAATTACTAGTTTCATTGCACACGGCATCCTAGGGCTTTGTACTCATCAATGACTGTTTTCGTAAATTCGACTCAATGCCAGCGCTACGAAAGAAGCAAAAAAGTAGTGGACATGATTGCTTTGACGTTACTGTTTTCTTTGACCACTGTACTAATAAGTTCATGTGAAAGCTGCAGTGTCGAGAATATTGATTTATTTTCACGATGAACGAAACAGACATACTCGCACAGAAAAAAAAAAAAAAAAAAAATCAGCATTCCATCAATGTACGTCCGTTTTCTGTTTAGGATTTCTGATCTTGGATTTTTACTCACACCAGACCTGCCAGAAATTACTGGTGAAAGGAACTTATTGGAGGCTCCAGAGCAAAGTATCTGGCGATTCTGTACAAAATCACTTTGCTTTACGTATGCGCCTCCTTCTTCCTTCTTGTCTTTTTCAATTATGACTGTGTTTCTTTTCACATGTGTATTTTGTGTGTGAGCCATGTCTAGGTCTAGATCTTAAGGCGCTTTATCAAGAAATGCCATTGTAATTAGGTTCATCATCATCATTATCATCATCACCATTATCATCATCATCATTACTATTGTTATTATCATTATTGTTGCTGTTGTCGTCGTCGTTGTTTTCGTTGTTGTTGTTGTTGTGATGATGATGATGATGATGATGATGATGATGATGATTTATATTATTATCATTACTACTACTACTACTTCTATGACGAAGATGACTACTACTACTACTACTACTACTACTACTACTACTACTACTACTACTACTACCATCATCGTCATCATCATTATTTATTCGACCACGATGTCTTTCTGAACATTCGATGGACGCAGAGAAACGTGCTGGTTACATCTGACAATAATAATAAGAATAGGAACACTAAGAATAAGAATAAAACTACAACAACAGCGAGAATAAGAAGACGACGGAGAAGAAGAAGAAGAAGAAGAGAAGAAGAAATCTGGTGACAATATTCAACCACACTTGATCGTGCATTCCAACTGATTCAGAGTTACAGTCAAAGAGTTTTCTAAATGTCTTTAATACTACGTCCATGTTGGTTACCTAAACCTGTGGGAAATCCTCACAGTCCTCTAGTGGGTGCGTCGGGACGGGGCGGGGTGAGGGTGGGGGTGTAGCCGAAGCAGCTTTATGTGTGTGTGAGTGAAGAAGGGGTAGGGGAGGTGGAGGAGGGGGGATGTGTACCACAGATCTACCCCATGGATCTTCACCGAAATAGAAACCCCCACATGCACGCCAGTCAGCGAACACAGTTCACTCACCACCCATCTGTTTAGTACAGGTAAACAACCTCAGCGCATTCACGCTATTCGCTCACTGCATACAATGCCTCAATTCTTGCACACAATTTACTGATTGATTCACTCCACATCGGTGACAATCACAGATTCCACACCAAAACGCAATGTTAACAGATGTCTTTCCATCAACTAGAAACTTTTTTTTTAACTAGAATGATGAGAATTTTCGCACACAACGGGGGAAAAAGCCATTACACACACAAACAAGCATGTCCATTTAGTTGCAAAGTGAGGCGACTGCAGGCGGAAATCTACACAAATTTGAAAAATGAATGATAAAGCTCCGCCCTCCTCAAAAAAAAAAAAAAAAAAAAAAAATTGACAACAAGAAAAAACACGACGCGTTTCGACCTCTTAGGTCTTCTTCAGGCAAGAAACACAACACCCAGGACAACAAAAATGAACGAGCAAACACTTATCTTCATCCCATTCGGCGCAAGATGGGCGTTGATGATTCGTTTTCGTTGTCCTGTGTGTTGTGTAACTTGTCTGAAGAAGACCTAAGAGGTCGAAACGCGTTGTGTTTTGTGTTGTGATTCGTTTGTCAACTTTTTTTTTTAACCATGTACATCCCTTACCGTGATGGGTTTACAGCGAGGGGAGGGTGGGTAGGGTGAGGAGGGCAGAGCTGAGGTGGAGAGATTGCGCAGCACCCGCCAAGTCCTGTGTGTACAGCGTGAAGCAGATGTCGTGTGACTCACATGTGGTTTGGCTGGCGCTCTGCAATCTCTGGTGTACCTGGCTGCATCTCCGTCCTGCGTTGTACCAGTGTCTTGTTCACATTCAGCTTTAAATCAGGTATTTCTTCAAAGAAATCAACAGGTGATATTAATGTTGATAGCGTGCACTTTTTAGATTGTGACTGGCGATTAATCCACCACCGTTATTCTTTGTTTGTTTGTTGTTATGTTACATTTCATTAGATTTCTCTGAGAGAAAACTGTAAAAAAAAAAAAAATCCCTGTATTTCTTATTCTTTCGCGTCATCATAAAAATAGTATTGTTTCGTTAGTTCCTCTCTCTCTCTCTCTCTCTCTCTCTCTCTCTCTCTCTCTCTCTCTCTCTCTCCAGTCTTTACCACTATCGTCTTTCCTTCCGTTTTTGAGCTCTTTCTGTTTTCTTTTGGTTATGTATCTTGCTGTATGTTGCTTTTATCGATTTTGAGAGCATTTTATGGTATGTTGTGTTTAAGATTGGGATAAGAAGTACATTGTATCAATGAGTCATGAGCGTGTACAACTCTGTAAAAGCTACAGTTAGAAGTGGTAGTCCTCAGACTGATTATATAACCTGTACAACTGGGGTAAAGCAAGGGGATGTATGTGGTCCCGTACTGTTTTCCTAGTTTATTAATAAATTAACATTAGAAGTTACTAGCTCTGGGAGACATATGCAAAATTTTTTTTTTTTCAGATTTTTTTTTCTTCTTTTGGCTGACGATGTCGCATTGATGTCTGAAACGATAGTTGGTTTACAAACCCTCTTGAATAGTTTAGAAAAAAGCTTTCGCTCACACTTCGATTAAAAATATACATGAATGAAAGTGACATCATTCTGTTCTGAAAGGGGGGCTAACTTGCCGCCAGTGAAAAGTGGGTATAATGATGGAATTGATTTCCCCAGTGTGATGGCTTACAAGTACCTTGTATATATTTTTCTACATGCTTTAAGCTTCAGCGTTGCTTGTAAGATTTTATAAGAAGAGTTAGTTATGCGTACTGTTTTTTTTTTTTTTTTTTTTTTTTTTTAAGAATTAACGATGTTAAGTCATAAATATTTCACTTTAATTTTGAAATCATCTGACGCTGAAATTCCACTGATTGTACTGTATTGTGCTGAAATATGGGGGGTTGATTCATCTGCTATGCATACGGAGAAAGTTTACTCGTATGCCCTCAAACAAATTTATTGGTGTTTCACTGATAACACTGAACGATTTGGTGTATGGAGAGACCAACAGATATCCTATACAGTTAATTTCAGTGGTTAAGTGTGTTTGTTGCCGGTTAAGAATAACACAAACGGAGCAACACAGACTGCCCTATAAAGCCTGAAACTGTGCTTTTGCAGTTAGATGACAAGGGGAAAGAAAACAAAACTGGACCTCCATGTAAGACTGCAGGTGAAGTCGCAGTTGGTTTCGTATGGGAAAATCAGGGTGCTGGTGACATAAATGGTTTTCTTCGTATGTTTTTGCCAAGATTGATTGATTGCAGCTGGCAGAGGCAGAACTCGCACGTTGAAGAGAGCAGCAGATTCACTATTTACAGAAGATTAATCCCCGTGCATTGCATTCCGACCTATTTGTCAATAGCTGTTAATAAACATTTGAGATATATGTTCACATTTGGTATTTCAGAAAGTTATGCGCTTTCTCAGCGTAATAGACTGTAAATGATGGTAACTGTCATGAATTAGAGGAAAACGAAGTCCATTTGTTCTATGACAGAACTACGTGATCTTAAACGGCGATAAATTCCTCCTAAATACGTAAGACATCTCTCCTTATACAAATTAATCTTGTTAATGGCATCGACAAATGATGAAATAGTGAAACAGCTCGCTGTATTTGTAGAGAGGCTTTAAACAGCGAAACTCTGTGTTAGCTTTATTTGTTTACATCAATGTTTGAAAACGTGTCGTATAAAGCTATTATTCTATACACTTCCCCTCTCCTAAGGGGTGTCACCGTTATGAATAAAATATTTGTCTTGCCTTGTTTTGTCCTCTCTCTCTCTCTCCCGTTTTGGAGCTACTTCTCTTTCACCTATTATATGCATTTTGAGAGATTAGATCTTTCAGCAAATTATTTGGATATCCTTTATATTGCCATTTGAGTTGTAATTAAGAAATTCATGTAGTGTTTTGTATGTTAAATACGCTTACGCTTTTTTTTTTTTTTAATTTGTGCAAGATGTAAAAAAAAAAAAAGGTTTAAAAAAGCCTGTTTCTTTGCTTATCTTTTCCCATCATTAAAGAGAAAATTTCTTTCGTCTGTTCGTTCGTTCTCTGTCCGTTTGCCTGCCTGCCCATTTGCTTGTCTGTCTGTTTGTTTCTCTGTGTGTGTGTGTGTGAATTTTTGTCGAAAGGATGACACAAAGAACACTACAAACGCAGCTCTTCCAATGACCAAAATACGTGTAGTACGGTAGTTCTTAGCAGATTACATGCTTTTTGGAGTGACTGCCCTCAGCCTCAATCGAATAATGCACGCGCGCAGTTTGAACATTGTTTTTGTAAACCGTCATTAACGTTTTGGGAGCGGAGTTTGGAGTATGCATTAGAGCTTTAAGAGAAAGTCTGTGTTAAGAACATCTCAGAATGTTACCACTTATATGGGACATGTTCAAGGTGTCTTCTTCATAGAGAAAAATACGTATAAAATATCTACATCTAATCGAGCAACACAAACCATTTACATTTATCAAACAATATATGTATCATTTACACTGAACTAACTTTTATCCTCGTATTCTCCACTCACCATACAAGGCAAGAGACTGGTCGTAAAAGACAAGAAGTTTGTTTTTTTTAATCGTTTTTTCTTTCTTTCATGCAATAACCAAAGATAAAAAAAGGGAGATAATTTAAATAATGCTGAAGAATGGTTCCATTCTGCAACTCACGCCGTTGCCACCAAAACTCTCTCTCTCTCTCTCTCTCTCTCTCTCTCTCTCTCTCTCTCTCTCTCTCTCTCTCTCTCTCTCTCTCTCTCTCTCTCTCTCTCCCACATCGTGCCACAAGAGGTGAAGTGTGTGATTTCATCAGAGAAAACATGCTGTTTGATCCAAGGAGTTCCCGGCATGCCCCTCGCTTCCAGCGCCTGCCTCCGCAGAATCAAATCACTGCGCAAGTGAGTTGGAAGACAGCACAGTGAGCAGGAAGCCTACCTAGGTCCCAGTTTTACCAAAAACGAAAAGAAACAATTGCAAAACATATAAACGCACTGCCAGTACAAAGAGTGGAGACAATTTCCACTCAGTGGAAGCGGTGGTTATTTCGCTTATCAGACTTGATCTTTTTTAATTATCATTTTTAGCCATTAGCAACGGCTATTCTGGTAAATTGAAACATCGGGCATCATCCGTGACCCATAATAAACATACCTACAAATTTTCAGAAAGATCAGCCCAGAAGTTTTGTCTGGAGTGAGTGGAGCACATTTTGACCATGGACGGACAGACAGACAGACAGACTCACAGACAGCATTTCTTCGTTCCCATTCTAAAGTACTCCTTCTTCTATAAGAACTGGGAGTACGAAAAAAAGCTGAAGAGAAAACAGTACACAAACAAAGCAACAGCAGCAGGTATTTTAACGGAGAGAAGATGGAAGCGTTTTTGGAAGAGGCTGGGGG
>JADBJO010000900.1:270091-277591 GCA_016801955.1 Conus betulinus | reverse complement strand
TAACTCCTCAATCAACCTACGATCTCCTAAAACAACGTTCTGGTGAGAAAGGACTGAAACGCTAAAGATAATGATGTAGGTAGCTGGTAGGAGTTCCAAATAAATCTGGTCGAGGGGAAACACAAGTGAACGTTATCAGGCTTAAATTAACAACTTAGAACTGGTGTCTGACCGCGAAGTAGGTAAGACACCTGTCTACAATAGCTCTACCTTGAGACACCTAACCATCCAGAATGTGCAGATGCAATACCAGCAGTGTCAAATATTTCAGACAGTAGAAAGGCAACTATGAGTCATGATCTGGTTGTGGCCTGGTCACCTTAGGGTGTGAGCAGTTCAGGGGACGAAACCTTTGTCTAAGGGGCGTTCCTCTCTCATTAAAAACCTTTTGCTGTCAAGTTCTCCTAATGAGTTGTTCCCCCTACTAGCACGATTCGATTCGTGGATGGGATGAAAGCAATTCTCATTCTCTCAAAATTCCAGGTTTGCCCCATTACACTAAATATTCTCATGGTATTACTTGTGTCTGCAGAGAAAACATTTCTGTGCTTCATCTTTTTTTGAATGATCAGTGTTGACCTCGCTCTATGAGAAGAAAGGTGTTGAGATGAATAACATTGATAATGTCAATAGTGTCTTATATGGTTCATGTGTTGCTGAAATTGCCATGGTTATTTCGCAGTCACAGGTTGCAAAATTTTGTAAAGATCACAACTTTGTGTACCACTAGAGTATTTCACTTATGTAAAAAATGCACATATCAGATGTGGCTTTGCAAGTACTAGATAAGGTGAGTGTGGAGGTTTTTCTTTTTTTCAACAAGTGTTTAATATCATCTGGCGATGAAAAGACATTCAATAAACCACTGATCTGAACTGATCCTGTGAAGAAACTAAGATGAGTGACTCCAAAAGAACGATGCTTGCGATATTCATCCACCTAGTATACATGTCCATTGTTGACCCATTTGAATCTGATCCTTTCCACGTTGGATGGTGTGTTTTCTTTTCGTATAATCTATTTTGTAATGTTAGTGATGGTGATGTTTTACACGTGGTAAATAAAAAAAGAAATCATTGCATTAACGAAGACAGCTTTGTTTTTTATATAAACCCTATTCAACATTGAGGTTCTTTATAAATCAAAACAAATTAACAAATCCATTCTTCTCAAACTGATTGAAGTAAATCCACATAAATCCTATGAATCTGACAGATGAAGTGAGTTCCCCATCATTTACCGTTTGTTTGTCTGCACTCACCATGTGTTGATGGTACATTTGTTTATGATTCATCCCCATGAAATGAATATATATAAGACCTGATATGAAGACATTTTTCTATAACCAGCACACTGTGACCAGAATGTGACTGTCGCCTTATTTTTTTCCACATATGATCACTTATGTGCAGAGTCTGCAATGCTGGCATTCAGAAAAATTAAGCCTACGCGTCATTTGTATCATATCGGCAATGGACACGATTAAAGTTTATACAGTCTGCCCTTAAAGTACGTCATTGTGGAAAAAAACGTAACGAATTTAAAGATGCCAAGAGAAACGTCAAGGATACGCTGAAAAAATACATATATGGTTAACTGCACATGTCAGTACGTGCAATGTGCTGAATACATTTCACACAGGTGTGTCAACATCGTTTGAATGCACGTGACGCGTTTTCCTGTCGTGGAGGATTTTCTGACCTGCCACGCTAACGCGTTGTGTGTGTGTGTGTGTGTGTGTGTGTGTGTGTGTGTGTGTGTGTGTTCGTGTGTGTGTGTGTGTGTGTGTGTGTGTGTGTGTGTGTGTGTGTGTGTGTGTGTGCGTGCGTGCGTGCGTGCGTGCGTGCGTGCGTGCGTGTGTGTCATCCCATGCCTTTTTTCTGTCTATGTAGAAACATCCTAGTCTTTTACTTTTCCTCATCCTTCATCCATCTCAGTCTTAATTCTAACACCTCATTTGGATGTTGTTCATCACAGAATTGGATATTCAAAATCACCACCATCAAATCCTCATCGTCCCCACCCTCCCCCCTCCACCCCCCCATGTCCACCCTACACAGACCCCCCAGGGGTTTAGAAGAAGTTACAATGGGAAGGATACATTATCATTTTGTTTTGATCCAGGCTTACCAATTGTCCACCAACTTCCTTGTCTTCGTGCATGTTCCGCCATTTGCCACATGAAAGAACAAGAACGTGTGTCTTTCATTTACTTGTTGTCTGCTGCAGAGTGTGTCCGGGAGTGTGGCAGGTGGCACGTGCACCGTTAGACTTACTAACCAGCAAATCAAATTGACATAACTAGTTGCAGCCAAACCAGCTACGTGAAGGTGGCTGCAACCAATTTGACCTCAGATGATTGACTACCTTTACATCCAACTTAAAAGATCCAACGCCGAGCAGCTCGCTGGGTTATCCATCGACACCGGAAAACCTCCAGTGTACATGACATGCTAGAGACCCTTCAGGGGTCCCCCCCCCCCCCCCCTCACAGAACGAAGGAGAAGGGCGCGACTAGTGAACTTTTACAAATACCACAATGGAAGCCTCATTATCAACACGTGCTACAAACCATCTCAGAATCTTTCTGCATCCAAAGGAACCCGACGGTCCCATCCAGCAACATATCACCTTTCCAGCTGCAGGACTCTCTATAGACCGATATCCTTCTACCCCAGGACCATACCCGACTGGAACAGCCTTCCCGCTGAGGTTGCCCTCAGCCCCACCCTGAAGGGCTTCTAATCCTTAATCTGATCCCACACACCTCCACCTGTCCCGCCCTCCCCCAACATCCCCCCGGCTCAGCAAGCACTATCTCAAGCGACTTCAGCTTACGCAACCCCCCCCCCCCCCCCCCCCCCCCCCTTATCGTCTTCATCATAATCTTCAAAATGATTAAGGTGGTATTCAAGGAAAAGAAGAAGAAGAAGAAAAAGAAAAAAGAGGATATACTGTTCAGCCGAATGAACGAGACAAACAAATTACAAAATAAAACACGAGCCTCGTGTTCATCCCATGTCCATTTTGCGCCCAGTTTGAAGGAAACAAGACATTGTTCGTCCTTCGTTTCCATTGTCTTGCACGTTGTGTCTTGTCTGAAGAAGACCAAACAGGTCGAAACGCGTCGTATTTTGTCTGATTAGTTGTTTGTCTCGTTCGGCGGAAAAGCAGATCTTTTCTTTAAGTTTGTTTCTATTTCAGGCTGCGGTCATCTCACTTTGAAACTAACTACAATTATATCAGTTATGTTATGGGATAAAATTAGGTCTATTTCACTATAAAAAAAAAAAAAAAAAAGTCCACAGATACGTTTAATCTGTATGACAGACCATGAATAGAATAACTATGTAATCAAAAAGATTTACCGTATGTAGATGTACGTAACTGTCACTACACAGTACCCTCTGTATCCAACTGTATGCAATCATAACAACTGTATACAACTGGCAGCGGGAAAGAAAAAAGTTACATCGAATTTGTGTTCTCATAAGCAGAAGCTGAAAATCGAAAAGTTGACCTTTTCTTCTCCATTAGCTTCAAAATGTGGTGACGGCAGGCAGAAATCAAAACAAACTTTATGAAGATTTACTCTTCCGTCGAACGAAATAGACAAACAAATTACAAGGCAAAAACTCGACACGTTTTGACTCTTTTGGTTTTCTTTAGGCGAGACAGATAACATTGAAGGAAATGAAAACGATAAACGAACAAACACTCATCTTCTTCAATCAGGCACAAAACCCTACATCCCCATATCCATTATGAGGAGAGAAGACATCGTTCGTTCTTCGATTTCATTGTTTGAATGTTGGTTGTCTGGCCTAAAGAGACCAAGAGATCGAACAGCGTCGTGTTTTACCTTGTAATTGTCTGTCTGTTTCGTTCGGTGGAACTGTAAATTGTCTTTTAATAGCTTTTCTTCTCTGTGGATCTTCCGTTTTCACCTTTTCTTCTTTTGGTAATTTTCATGTATTCAGTCAAGTAAAATTAAACAAGTCATCAAGTACATGCTTTATACACAGATTTTATGCAACACGATGAACATAGAAATCTGCATTTTCAACTTATGTGAGTATGGGTTGGTAACAATGTTTATTTTATAGGGGAAAAACAGTTTATGAAATATGATTAAACTGATGGGGAAAAAAGTTCAACAATCGGACATTTATCATTCGAATGTTGTTATGATTATTTTCACAATGGACACAAATTAGACCATTTTAAAATCCTTTGAATTTAATTCAATCACAGGGACTTTCAAAAAAAAAAAAATACGCACTACTTGATCTCCATTAAAGGTCTTTATCAACATTTTGCTCTAGTTGATTAAATTTAGAAGACAGTGCTATCGTGTATGCTTAGACGTGACTCCTATTCTGAGCGCGTGAGATGGGTTGGTTCTTTGTTCGTTTGTTTGTTTTTAAGATAATTTATTCCGCCAGTTAAAGGGGACAAGCAAATTTTAAAAGACGACGCGTTTTGACCTCTTAGGTTTTCTTCAGCCAATATAAACAATATTAAGGAAAAGAAAAACGAAGAACGAGCAATCACGTATCTTTTCGAATTCGGTGCACAATTGTGCCGAATGTTGTCTTGCCTGAACAAGGCCTACGAGGTCAAAACGCGTCGTGTTTTGTCCTGTAATTTGTTTGTCCCCTTTGTCTGACAGATTAGTTTTGATTTTTTTTCTCTCAAAAATTTTGTTCCTATTTCCGCCTGCAGTCACCTCATATCGTATATCGTAACTTTTTTTTTTCTTTTATTTTTTCTTTGGTTTTGATTAAGTTCTCTCCCCCTCCCCCTCCTCCCTCTCTCACACACACACACACACACACACACACACACACACACACACACACACACACCACACACACACACACACACACACACACACACACACACACATACACAAGCACGCGGCGCCACGCCTGCACACCCCCCAAAAACGCTGCTCCCAAAACAATGACCATGGTTTTTAATGACCACATTTATTTCCGAACGAAACAAAAACTACACCTATTTTGATTATTCAGCAAGAAGAAAAGCAGCACATATACCCAATCTCAGACAGAACACTCCAATCCCCCGGGTGTCTAGAAAGGAGAGTCCTCCTGGTGGCCAGATAGGTTTTGATGGAAGGGACGGCCCTGTACCGCGCCCATGATCTTCTTCAGATTCGGGTAATCACTTCCGGTATCCGCTTCCGGTACGAAGCCTGTGATCATATTCCAGGAGTCGAAGAGCATGACGTCAGCGTAAGACAGCTGGAGGGACAGAGAAAACCGGGCATTATTACACGAGTGATTTTGTGTGTGTGTGTGTGTGTGTGTGTGTGTGTGTGTGTGTGTGCGTGTGTGTGTGTATACGTGGTGTGTGTGTGTGTGTTAGGCGGGTAAGGGCTGGGGCACGTTGTATGCCGTACGTATTGAATGTGCAGCCACGTTCATGTAGATTGTAGGTATCGTTTTATTCTGCGAGCTTTGCATGGGGGTAGAAGGTGGGCCTGAGAGGGAGAGGGAGGAGTGCGGAGCGGAGACGGGTAAACAGAACAGGGGAGAGGGGGGGCGGGAAGGAAAGTGTTGTATGTTGTATGTATAGAATTTGTGGTCGTGTTTAATGTTGATTATAGATATTATTTTCACTGCGAGAGCGCGTGCGTGCAGGTGAGAGTGAGTGAGTGAGTGTGTGTGTGTGTGTGTGTGTGTGTGTGTGTGTGTGTGTGTGTGTTTTTATTGAATTCACTGTGAGAGAGTGTGTGTGTGTGTGTGTGTGTGTGTGTGTGTGTGTGTGTGTGTGTGCGCGCGCGTGTGTGTGTGTGTGTGTGCGTTTGTTCGCGCGCGCGCGCCTGCGTGCGTTTCCGCTCACCAGCATTATCGTGTTGGTTATATCTGCGTGCGTGTGTGTGTGTGTGCGCGTGTACACACACACACACACACACACACACACACACACACACACACACACAGCGCGCATTTGTACATACACCCCAGCTGCATACAAATGTCAAGCTGCCACACACACACACACACACACACACACACACACACACACACACACACACACACACACACACACACACACAAATAGACAGACAAGATCAGAAGCTGAGAGTCTTCTGGCATAACTAGCGGTCTGACACCACCGCCACGCACCGACCTTGGCCCCGGCGAAGTGCCCGTTGTTGCCGTTCTCCTTGGCGATGCCTTCCAGGTAGGCCAGCTTCTTCGACGTAGACTCTTTGGCTTTTTTCGTCAGTTCCTCCTGCGGACAGCAACCGGTAGTTTTAGTGGTGTGTTTCTTCGTTCATCGATTCGCTTGTTTGTGGGTTATAGCTATTGCTTTCGTTAGGTAGGTGGGTAGGTAGGTAGGTGGGATAGTTTGTCAGCAAGTTGGTCAGTTAGTTAGTCATATCTATTCAATCATTATTTATTCATTCATTTATTTACTCATTCATTTATTCTTAATCTGTTTTGTTGTTATCTTTGTGATTTGATTATTTTGCTATTCATTTATTTCTATTTATTCATTTTTCTTCGCGTCCTTTTTTTTTCGTTTATCGTTTGAATGTCAGTGACAAAGTTATCTTTTCCTTACACTTCAAGCCCGATCTGTTTACTTCTGTATTGATTTATTCGTTTATATCTTGTTCATTTGTGACCCATAAGCAGAAAAAAAAACATAAGAATGCATGATTGTGTATTTATATCGTGGAGACAGACAGGCCTAGAGACCTTTGAATTAATTGCTTAGCTGATCCGTTAATTTTATCCACTTACTTATCTGTTTTTATGTTTACTTTTTATCTCTCTTGCTTATTTTTGTGTCTGTTTTGCTTTATTTTGATATGATTTTGTGTATCTGTGCATATTCTTCGAACAGTATTGTTCATAATGTCCAACAGTAGCAGTGTGATGGGTTAATAGGGAAGACGTGCGAAACTGAACTATTAAGTGATATTTCTAACAGCCATTTTGACACGTTGTGGAAACGGTAAAAGCGTAATTGTTGTATATATTTCTTCCTTTTTTTTTTTTTTTTTTTTTTTTTTTTTTTTTTGGCTGTCCCAACCTCTGCGTCACCTCAGAGAAGTAGTGCAGCCACGCCGCTCATTCCGACACCCCCGTCCACAGCCACAGCCCGGTCGGCCCCGCCGCAGCCCCGGCACCGGCAATCCACAGGGAGCAGTCAATGTCAAGTCGTCAAGAGGCAACCCACGGAGGAGACACTGCACTGCTGCCGAGTCACTTCGGTGGTGTTCAGTGGCGCCTGTTCTGATCTAACATACGCAGACACCACCTACTAATCCCTCTACTGACGACAATAATTGCTCAGTCGCGGAGCCGGCGTGAGCTCTCTCTCCGGAGGGCGCCACCACGTCCGTCCAACGACAGCCCCAATGGACTCGCCGATACAGGTGACCCCGACAGAATCAAACCAAGACAACAGACGCGGAGAGGACATCGAAAAACTGAGGTCACCATGACAGCAGGGCATGAA
>JADBJO010000900.1:252591-265091 GCA_016801955.1 Conus betulinus | reverse complement strand
TGTGTTGTGTGCGTTGCATTGCGCTCTACTGTATGCTGTTTTCATGTGTACAGTATTGTGTTGGATTTTGTTAGGTTGAGTTGGGTTGGGTTTGTGATGGTTGAGTTACGTTGTGGGGGTCTTACGTTGCGTTGGGTTGGGTTGGGTTGAATCGTAATGGGATGTATTGTGTTGCATTGTATTGTATAGTGCTGTACTCTGCTGTGTTGTGTTGTATCGTAACATTATTGTATAGTACGTGATCTATTATATTATACTATCTAATCTGGTGTGATATTACATCGAATTGCATTGTTGTTGTTTTTTCCTATGCTCATCAATGTACGTGTTTCGACAGAATTTCGCCAAGGACAATTCTCTGGTTGCCGTGGAGTCTTTTACCTGCGGCAGGTGCACGCTGCACACAGGACGTCTGTTTATCATGGACTAGTGCTAGCACAAGAGAACTACCACATTAGTGGAGAGAAGGTAGTGACTTCTGTGACAATGACTTCTGTGACAATGACTTTTATGACAGTGACTTCTGTGACAATGACTTCTGTGACAATGACTTCTGTGACAATGACTTTTGTGACAGTGACTTCTGTGAGACCTGGATTCAGGGATTCGAGATTCTCTGGCTCCGTGTTCGATTTAAGTTACCTTTTCGTTAACGTGCTTTACGTAAATGAGATCAGAAGAATACGCAAGGCAGGCCTTTAAAATTAGGCCTTTATGTAGTTAAGTCGATCACAGTGTGCGCAAAGTCAACCAATAAACCAAAAACCAATCTGTTATTGTTTGTTTGTTTTTATACATTCTTGTAACCTGATTTTTTTTTCATAGCCCTGATAAGGTCATGCTCTGATGCACTGAACAGCGAAACAAACATGATGTTGAATGATACGGAAACTGGTGCCAAAATACCACACATCAATCGGCAAGCTGCAAATAGCGTTCCCCATTTGGTCACCTTTGTCAATCCCTGATCTTTTGTCTATGGGTTAGTCAACAGAGGAGAGCGGGACTGACGTTTTAAATTTGCACAGTTGTCTAAAAACAACTTAAGAAGCTGTTAACTGATATAGTCATTGATAATTAACTTACATATGACCATCTGATACTCTCCTAACTCTTTCTAAGGCACCATATATCGTGTTGTGCGCCATGTGAAATTAAAAAAAAAATAAACAATGACCCGCATGGGATGAAATAAAAACCATGCACAAGTGGTGACTCGGTATGCTATAAAAGCATACTGTGTACTGCAACTCTTTTCCTGTTTTCGTTTCGGAAAATGTCTCACACTCATTTCAACGCGCTCGCATTAAAGCGTAGGAGAATTTACATAAATATAAAAGAGAGAAAAATAGTAACAGGATAGAACACCAGGCAAAATAAGTATGACTTCATATTCAGTGTCTAACTTGCCCTCTGTCCCTCCTCCCACCTTGCTTCCTCCACACGTATGTACCGACATTGTACGCATTAAAATATTTTAGTACGTGTAAAATCAGCAGAAATCATTCTTAAGCTGGCAACATACGGAAGGTAAGTAACCAATATTTGTTCAAATCCTTTTCCACACTGTCTACACTTTCCTTTTAGAAACAACCGCTGCCATTTGAACCCATGTTGATTTCAGAGATTTGAGAAAAAGCTACGACCTTTTGCTATGAACCGTTGAAGTTTGATTTATGAACATAGAATTTGGCATGCAACGTCAACGGATTCATGATTTTGTCTGTTGTTTGCTGCTCTGATATGTCCCTTGTTCATTGAAGACAATGTAATTGTCGACATCATGAGAGTGCCCTGATTTTGACCTTTTTTTGTCAGTGTAGCAAAGATGTCACGGCTACACTCGACGGTAAAATCACAGTGATAGGCGACTAGAGAAGACGCTAATTTGAACGATTTAATCACTAAAAGAACAGCAAAACTAATGAAAGTCGGAGCAGGATTTTTTAGTCGACGTGTAAGAATCAACAAAGATGACTGCTGCTTCAGAAATGATGAAGTTATAATCACTCAAGAATCAGCTCCTGCAATGGAATGCTGCGTTCCATGTCATCTGGCATTCAAAGAGTGAAAGCAACGGTCGTTCTCAGAGTTAAGGACCAGACGGATCCAACTTCATCTTTATTGCGGTTCCTCAATGTATGTCCATCAAGATTCAAAGATTCAAAATATTTAACTCCGTTGCACCTTTTCTCCCGAGAGGCGGCAGATGCAAAAACATTGGATTACTCATTACCGACAAATCACAAACCTTATAACCACGAAATTAACAAACGAAACAAATATAAGAAAAAACACAATAAAAAAAGTAAACTTTCTGATCACTAAAGTTCTAGTTCTGAGTGCAATCATGCAACTTTCCAGAGTTTTGTGCCAGTATACTCAAAACTGAGTTGTATTTTTTTTCCCAGGTTGAATTTTTAATGAATGTTCTCTTTTTCCAAACATTTACTCACACTCAATAATATTTTCTTCTAAGCTCTATTTTCTTCATGACTTTGAAAAATCATAAACATTATTTACACTTGCTTAGAACTGGCCGCTTTTGAAGTGCAGCAAAATAAAGGTTTGAGGATGGGGATCTTTGGGGAAGGGGAGAGGGGTGGGGAAGGTGGGTGAAGTTCGCAACAGGACCGGTAGAAAATCAAGAATGTACCGACAGAACTTGACAAACAGGTTCTTTGAGCTCGCACTCCCCCCGTGACCCGTGTTGATCTTCCGGATGAATGAGCAGGTGTTTCGGGCAGTCCGTCCGCAACGCTACACTGGGCATCATGGATGAGTGGACAAGCGGTTTCAGCAGATCATTATCAACACTGAGCGTACTGTCCTAGATGAGCGAGTCTGGCCCAAGGTTCTCCCCTGCAAGGCTGAATGTCATGGAGAGGCGAAACTACACCATCAGCAACTACAGTAACATTAAGCACTGGGGAAAACATGGTTGCGCTTTGTGTGTGTGTGTGTGTGTGTGTGTGTGTGTGTGTGTGTGTGTGTGTGTGTGTGTGTGTGTGTGTGTGTGTGCGTGTGTGTGTGTTCAACTATCATATTACTGTAACTGTTTCCCCATTCTTGTCTACTTAAAAACTGTATTTGTCATATACTTCATAACATTATTTTACCGTCTGTTTTGAAACTGCGTTTGCCATCTTCTTGCTGTAATATTTTTCCATCTCTTGTTGATTTAAGGTGGAAGATGCACGGGTTTAACTCGAGTTTAATGTCAAAGTCAGACGGCTAGTGCAAAGTAGGAGATGCAGGTAAGAGTGGGAGTTGGGGAGGAGGGAAAGGGGAGGAGACATACACCATCCATCAAAAGTCAAGCTGTCAGTGCTCTGCAGAGCTGACTACCCCAGCAAGCACCTGCAAGTGAGCAGACCACTGCAGGGGACGCTGCCTGTCTAGCTCGGTGACCGACACCGTCTTCTATTCAGCAGCATTTCAATATATTGAGAACAGTGCGTTTGGGACTAGGGCTGGATGATCCACTGAAAGATAGCCGGTACGTTTCTTACAGATAGTGTAAAGGAAAGGGTTACACATAAAAGGACCTTATTACGCATCCTATTCTTAGACAAAATTATACCTCAACTCGATGGAGAACAAACAGGGAATGCTGTTCTTTGAGCTCCGAGTCTTTGATACTTTTTTTTTGTTTTTTGTTGTTCAGAAAGCCAATTCTGTTCTTTAAAAAAAAAAAAAAAAAAAAAAAACCAGGGCTGTTCATGCAGGCAAGCCATTCATCCGAGAGGTGGTAAGGGGTGGGGAGGGGAAGGGAGGGGGCAGGGGTTCCCTTTCAGTGGTGACCACTGAATGACCGTCGTTATGCGATGGACACAAAAATCATCCAAATGGGTAACGAAAAGGGAAACAACTCCGGTGTCATTCATCCCCCGCTTCCCCCAGTCGCTCTGCCCAGTAACAGACGTGTGCAGAGCATTTCAAACAACAGCGGATCAGAGCACTGTCGCGCCGGCCTTTCCTGTGACCTCAGCCCAGTTTGACAGGGAAACTGAAAGCAACGACCCAGGATGAAGGCGACATGTCAACCTACAGCTTCCGGAGGGGAGATAACTTGAGCCAATCATCCCCAGGGAAATCATCAAAAACAAGTGGAAAACAACACATACATGACACTTCAGAGCAGATTCCACACCACATGGTAGTTTATATTATTACAGAGTTAGATTTTCCCAGCGTTTATGCTCAGAAAGAAACTCGGGTACAACATGATACCTCGTTTGGGAGGGACGAGTTTGGGACGGACGAAATTAGTGTTGGCGAGTTAGGAGAGCAACAGCTGATGTTTGTTACTACAAAACCGGAGAGGTTTTGACTGTGTATTCTCATTTGCTGAGGGAACAACGACAGTTAAAAACAGAGATTTTTAATTTCTCAATAACGAAGTCTTTACAAGAGAGCAAAATTGAAAGTCTTAGTATTCTTAGTAAAAGAAAGAAAAAGAAAAGACAACCACTGTTACGTAAATTTTCAAAGTCTGACCAGCGCATTGGGCTAATGCGTAGGTCAGACATCTGCCAAGTCGTTGCCACGAGACCCTCTTCTTCAATTCTCTCATCTTAGTTATTAATTTATTTATCCATCAGCTTAAAATCATGCGTAATGTGGTCTCAAAACTTAGCGGATGTGGTGTAGCGTATATGGGCTAGTCCGCACGCAGTGACGCCTCATTGATGAAACTGAAACTGAATTCTGGCCTGCTTTGTGGTGTGTGTGTGTGTGTGTGTGTGTGTGTGTGTGTGTGTGTGTGTGTGTGTGTGTGTGTGTGTGCGTGTTTGTGTGTGTGTGTGTCTGTCTATCTGTCTGTCTGTGTGTTTGTGTGTGTGCGTGTGTGTGTGTGTGTGTGTGTGTGTGTGTGTGTGTGTGTGTGTGTGTGTGTGTGTGTGTGTGCGTGCGTGCGTGCGTGAGTGACTTGAATGAATGTGTGTGTGTGTGCGTGTGTGTGAGCGACTGTGTGTGTATGTGTGTGTGTGAGTGTGCGTTTGTGTGTGTATGTGCGTGTGTGTGTGTATATGTGTGTGTGTGTGTGTGTGTGTGTGTGTGTGTGTGTGCGTGTGTGTGTGTCTGTGTCTGTGTGCGCGCGCAAGACGTACAAATCTTAATCAAAAACAGTGGCAGTTTCTTCCTCCTTCCATGGAAAAGGAGACAGATCTGACGGAGGAGAGATCAGAGCGCAACATTTTAATCCGTTCAGTGATATTCTCCACATTTCGAAACAAAAATATTGGCATTTCCTCAATAGCTTGTACACAGAGAACAGAACATTGACGTCTTTTCCTATCAATCACCAGACGACAGTACTGTTTCGCGGGCGTAGGTAGAAGTAAATAACAGCTTCCAATTTGAATACTTTTTGCGTTTTACTTCTAGCCCTTGAAAACATTTTTTCTTGTTTCTATCGAAAATAAAGTAAGAGTGTAAAACAGCATTAAACCGAACTAGAAACTACATCGTTTAAACTATGTTTTTTTTTTTTATGTCTGTCTTTTTTTATTTATAAATACTCGTTCATAAGTCAGGCTACGAATTCGGCCGAATTCTGCAAACTTGCTGACGATTGGTAGGAACAGCTATCGGTATGAATCTGTTGGCTAATTTTTTGCTGAAATGAAGTTTCAGTTTCAGTTTCATCAAGGAGGCGTCACTGCGTGCGGACTAGTCCTTATACGCTGCACCACATCCGCTAAGTTTTGAGACCACACTACGCATGAAATGAAGACAACACAGTAGTAGCGAACCCGTTCTGTGATGTTAAGGACAATTTTAAACTACGCGCACAACAAGTTTCTTAATAAAGGTCGGCGCACATGGACATCGAAGTTCCTAGCGTCCTTTAGAACTACGAAAGAGAACCGATAGAGAAACAGAAAACTGGAGGTCCATAATTAAAACCATTCTTACCTGGTGTGTGACGAGTAGTTGAAGTGTCTGAGATCGCTGTGGGAAACGATTCAGGTATAAATAGCCTTCACCCACCCCCCCCCCCCCCCCCCACTCCCCACCCCCCACCCTCCACCCGTCCCCAAACCCAATTTCCTCCACTCCTGCCCTCTTCTCCACTAGCTTCTCTACCCCCCTCCCCTGTCCTTTCTCCACCATGCCCATTCCTACCCCGCCCCCCACCTTCCCGTATCGCTTCGCGTCAGTTGTGGTGGTGGACAGACACGTTTTACGCTGAGTCACGGCGGGTGGCCGGAGGGGTCAAATTATTGACCCAGGCTGGACAGGTCATGGCTAAGTGCTCGCTTCCCGCAAGAAAAGCTACAGTCAATTCAGGCTGATCCATTAAGTGTGTTACATGGACAGAACTGTGTGTGTGTGTGTGTGTGTGTGTGTGTGTGTGTGTGTGTGTGTGTGTGTGTGTGTGTGTGTTTTCACACACACACACACACACACATACACACATGCACACACACACTCGCGCGCACGTGCCTGCATACACTCACGCATGCACGCATGCATGCACGCACGCTCGTACGTAGCATGCACCACACACACACACACACACACACACACACACACACACACACACACACACACACACACACTCTCTCTCTCTCTCACTCTCGCTCACACACACGCGCACACACACACACACACACACACACACACACACACACACACACACACACACGAGCGCGTGCGCGTGCACACACACACACACACACACACACACACACACACACACACACACACACACACTAATACACACACGCACGCGAGCACACACACACACACACACACACACACACACACACACACACACACACACACACTAATACACACACGCACGCGAGCACACACACACACACACACACACACACACACACAGATCGTTTCGAGTTAGCCCACGCTTTGTAACACCGTGGCGAGGAGGTCAAAGAGCACACACGCCTTCCGCTATTTAGTTTGACATGGGACCAGCGGGACCAGCCCCGTCGGACCGGTTGGGATCGAAGAGAAACCAGGGAAAGTTATGTCACCTTCAGAACGGAGGTACCCACACTGGCGTGCAAACACATCATATACGCTTTATCAGCCAGCTTTTCCAGGTGCCAGACAATCCAAGATTTCCACAGCTTTCTGGTTTTACAGTCACGTGCAAGAGGACAGGGGCGTTAGCACCAGCGTCAGCCTTTCAGGGGGTGCCCAGTCAGGATTTCTTCGGGTCTCTTGCTTTCAGTATGCCCCAATGTACCCTGTATGAGGGTCTCTCTGGCAGGGTGTTCTGGTAGGGTACGTGGTTGTTTCATGGCGGACATACATGGGCACAAAATTGTTTCAGGTCCTGCGAACGTTAGGGGTGTCCTTCCATTGGTGTTCGGAAATCAAAAAGCACAACAACAACAACAAAAACTTCTAGCAAGGTCGATACAGTTACTCTTTTTTTATCCATTCTTAGCACAGAAAAGCTGAAGGGTTTTTGATTGTTGCGCCTGGATCAGTAATGGCGTGCAAGTGCGCGTGTTCTTGAATGTATATGTGCATGTTTCTCTGTGTACATATGTGTATGTTTCGCTTTTGTGTACATGAATTGAAGTCTGTCTGTATGAGTGTGTGCATTAGGGGAAGCGTTCCTATTTTTTCATTCGCATACCCTTAATTTGTAACGTTTTATTTGATAAATAAAACAGATTTTTTTACTGGATTATTTGCACTGAGCGTATTTGAGAAAGAACTACTACTACGTCGTGTAAATCCTCTCTGTCATACTCCAACCATCAAAATTGTTCCAGTCCATCATTTATTTGATTACTAAAACAGATTTTTTTATTTGATTATTTGCACTGAGCTTATTTTGAGAAAGAAAGCTCTAAACACCCTCACAGTAGGAAGAAACTCCGAACCAGCTGAACAGCAGCAGGTCCTAAAAGAAATTGTCCTCAAGCAAATGTTTCAGACCTTTGCCCCTTACACTTTTAGGGGGACCAGGCTACAACAGGCCATGACTCCTGAATGTGCTTGTGCTATAGCATACGTTGCCACGGCTCTCGGAGTCCAGTCTGCGCCTTCAGGGTTGTAGCGCAGATGAAAGCCGATGGGCCTCGTGGTAGATGTCTTAACCGCTTACCTATCATACTTGTCGTGTGCTGGAAAATGTGAGCCTTACACAGTTACTTTGGCCCCCCTGTCGATCAGATTCAGCCAGACCTCTTCTCTCATCTGCTTCTGCTATTGCTTGGATCTCTTCTTTCCGGATATCCAAAGCTGTTTCATCAAACCATAGGTAGATGAGCCCGGAAGTTCCCTGGCTCTAAACTTTATGGCATGAACTTTGGTTTGGAAGGGAAGTCACTCACACTGCCAGACTGGGAGAATTCTCAGCCTTGTCGATGTGTGTCAACTCGATTCTCTTGTCACTGGCAGAATGAGGTCAATCAAAATCGTTTGTTTTGAAGAACGTGGGTGGAATACTGCACTTGGACTCATTCCACTTTCGCCCTTGAATTCTTCGTGGACTTCTAATCTGGAAGGTCTGCTATGTACTGCCATTCACCTACTACGTCATGCAAATCCCTCTGTCATACTCCAACTATCGAAATTGTTCCTGTCCATCATTTATTGCCTCCTGCTGTGTAGAATGCAGTTGATGGCGTGGCAGAGCTACTTACATGTGGGATTTCTGTAAGCACCAATTCTCACCAACTTTGCGTTCGAGGGCAAAAGCCCATATTTAAATTAGACTGGTTTTTAAAGCAGCCATGTGACGTATTTCATTTCAGCTGAGGTTTTTCTATCGTTCTTTTTTTTCCTGTGGTCCATCGCTTCTGTTGGCCTCGCCGGATTGTTTTTCGGATTCTTTTGGTATCCTCTTCTTTCTTGATCTGTTTCGCTTTGTCCATCACTTCATTTGATCCCAGTCTCTACATAACTGTTGCTCAGAGTGTGTCCTCTTATTTCCAAAATCTTCAGGCTCTCGCTTGCCACTTTCACCGGTTCCCGAACATTCATTTTCTGCCACTCTCTAACTCGGCCTGGATTTGTTGCTACCAAATCATCAAGGATTCATTTTATTTTCCAGTTGTACTTTTTACAGCAAATCAGGACTAGCTTTAAGTTTGAAACAAACGGCAGTTTATTTTCCAGTTTGTACTTTTTAGGGGGACAGCTGACTTCAGGACTAGCTTTAACTTTCGTTTGACAACAGAACGGCAGTAGGACCAGGTGGGACACCAATCCGTTTCCCTGTGAATTTGTTGATTGGGACCTCCAACGATTCCACTGAGCTAATAGTGCATTTTCGTTCAGGTTTGAGGAGCTTTGGGATTAACATCAACTACAGGCTACTGACTTTGCATTAGCAAGGGAGACCTCATGCATCCGTTATCTACAGACTTTCCCCTGCCATTCTTTTGGTTTCGTGGCTCCTTGTTGTATCTTTGAAGGAGCCATAGAACCTCTTCCAAGTCTTTTGACTAATTCGTATGTCACTGTAGGAGTAGCATGACGGCCTACACTGATCTTTGCTGTTTCAGATTCTTTTTCTTTTTCTGCACAAAGAGATTTTGTGTTGATTTTTTTTTCTTTTAAAACTCATCTTGGATGAAACGAGGAACTGATGGCTACACTACGTAGTACGTTTTACCTTCATTAAAGAGACATGTGCTGTGTCAACCTATAATGCTTTGTGTCTCCACG
The DNA here is from genome assembly GCA_016801955.1 of Conus betulinus. Taxonomy (NCBI): domain Eukaryota; kingdom Metazoa; phylum Mollusca; class Gastropoda; order Neogastropoda; family Conidae; genus Conus; species Conus betulinus. The sequence goes on along the minus strand of JADBJO010000900.1, from coordinate 255,434 downwards.
TCCACCTTCACTATGTTAGAAGTGCTTTGCGTGAATTCAGGACATCTTCCGCTGTTTGTTTACTCTTACAGGCTGTACATATAAGGTCATCTGATTTCTTTCATTTCATCAGATTTGAATTCGAGGACGGGAGGTCATCTACAGATTTGAGGATGATGATTAATCTGAAGGGTGCCATGTACCAGAAGTCATTTCAGTTGAAGCATCTTTAGAGTGCGTTTTCCCACGTAGCCCACCGCCTCTGCTGGCCTTGCCGGACTGTCTTCTCGATTCTCTTGATGTCCTGTTCTTTCTTCTCACGTATTGATATAGTCTCTCTGTGCTTTTCCTTTTGTCTTTGACCACCTGTTATTTCCGTGATCTGAAAGTGTTCCTTGCCCATGTCAGCTGCCTCCTGAACTTTCTGTTTTCTGCCAGTATAGTTTGGGCAGGACTGATCTCACAACTTTGTCTCCAGAGTGTTCAGGCATGATTGGTGACCTTGCTTTTGTTGCTTTTTACTTCCCCAGGTTGGATTTCGGGGGTAGCTTAGGCTTAGCTTGGCGGCAATAGAGGGCGACGTCGGTGAAACCAGGCGGGACACCAAACCATGTCCGTGTGTTTTGTTGATTTTGACCTCCTTTGACTCCTTGGCCGTGTGCTGATATTGTAAATCAGTAGAGACTTGAGAAGCTTCGGGATCGGCATGAACTGTAGACACCAGTCCTAGTGTCTACCACAGAGGCCACACTGGTCTGTTCTCTGCAGGCTTCCTTCTGCCATTGCTTGGTGTCTTTTCATTTCATCAGGGAGTCATCAGAGCACCTGACTAGTTCTGTCACTGGTGGAATGGCCACAGTGAATGTTCTACAGGAAGAGACTTCGTGATTTTCTTTGGTTTGAAACTCATCCTCGATGCAAACTGACCTGTGTAACTGCTTCAGCATTTCGTGTGTTTCATCTTCCATGGTGTTATGTCATGTATGAAGGTTTTCAGAGGGGAAATTTGGTATTCATTCCAGAGGTCTGCTAATTTTGCACCATATTCAGCTCCACTCAAAACGACCTCCGCTGCCAACAAAAACAGTATCGGAGAAACTGCACACGCCTTTGCTATGCCAGCTTCCAGATTGATCCGGTCTGTTATGTATTCATTTGCAGAAAACCTGATTGGGAAGCCATGGAAGTATTTCCTAGGAATTTTATGGCTGTTCTCTGGGATATGATACATCTCAGGGACCAGTTGAATCATCTTGTGTGGAACCGATCCAGATGGAGCCACACTACGTCAAGGTCCTTTTTTCTCTTCTGTACCTCTTTGGATTTATTGTCAAAACACAGTGGTCCGTTCTACACAGCCAGACACTCCTGCTATGACATCTTTCTGGACTGACAAAATCAATCAAAGTACACATTTTCTGTGAGATATTTATTTGATCAGTTAGAAGCGCATTTGGTCTGAAGTAGTTGTTGTCACTCGAGATTTGCTGTTTGGGAATGTCTGCAATCAGTTGTCTGTTGGTTGCTAATTATCCATGTTCCTCCATGCTGATGTTATCATTTTGTAGAGTCACTAAAGGACATTTCTTGTACAGCAGACAAGGTATTCCATTGCATCAAGGCGAAGAGCTGACTCTTGCTTTCTTAACACTTCTTTACCTAATCCAGAGTTTGTGGCTTGTCTCTGAAGGATTCTCTGGCACTGCAGACCGCACCAAGTCCTAAATTTTAAATGGTGCTTGCCTCTGAGAGTCGGAAAATGTTTTCTTGAGATGCCGATCTAGGTGCCCTTACTGTTTGTGTTCCTGATTTTTGCTGCTCAAATACTTCCTTCGTGAATTGAAAGAGGTCTCTGAAGAGACGATCTTGCAGTTTTTTCTATTTGACCTTTTTCCTTGCTGATTCTGCTTGGCTGGGGGTGCTGTGTTGTGGTTTTTCAGGTCTTCCCAAAACATCTCTAGTCCTTGGTAGCCCTCATTTGTTTCTTGAGATTCCTTTTTGCCTTTTGGATAATGGATATCTCTTGCTGGCACATCTGGATTTTGAGGGTGACTTCTGTCTTCATTTTTGTATGCTTCGTTCCATGTCCTTGGCGCTTTGGTTTGAATCCTGGCTTTATCTGCTGGTGCGGTGCGCTGCCATTCATTCACCGAGTCTTCCAGTGCAATAGCAAATGCAATACAATACACGATTGAGTCTTTTTCTTTTGGGGGGACGGTGGGGTGGGTGGGAGGGGATTGGAAGGGTGGCGTGTAGAGGAAAGAGGGAGGGGGCGTACTCGTCACTGTGTTACGAAAGCACAGTTTTCACAGCCGCGTTTCTTGTCACCGTTCTTCCCCCCCCACCCCCACCCCCCCTTTCCCTCTCGTCTTTCTCACATCCCTACCCCACCCTTACAGCACCTCTCCCACCCCTCCTAATCCTGCCCTCCCCACCCGTCACCCTCTTCCTTCCACCCCACTGCCTCCACTTCCTTCTCTCTCCCCCCCCAAGCTGTCCATGTTCCCGTGGCCGGGTAATGTCAACACAGGGAAATGGAGGTTACACAAGACGATTTCACAACACTGCTCTGTGGACTATGTGTCGGCCACCACCACCACCACCACCACCCATCTCTCTCTCTCTCTCTTACTATAAATTCATCTTCGCCTCAATGTGAATGGAGAGAGACAACTCATCAACTTCTTAATGTATTTTTGAAGATAGGTGTGTTGTTAAAAAGTTTTGTCGGTTTTAGTCGCTAGTCATGCTTATGTGGTCCTTTAGCAGGGCAAGGGCCGGATGAAAAAAAGGCGTGTGTTTGCTTATCTATTGCCCTTGGAAATAAAGATTATTATCACCATCATCATTCTCTCTCTCTCTCT
>JADBJO010000900.1:247591-250091 GCA_016801955.1 Conus betulinus | reverse complement strand
GTATGTAGCCTAGGCGAGGAAAACAGTGATAACGCTATTTCTCCTGAGGGTCGGCAGGCAGTTTGCTCGATTCGTCAGTGCCAGGAAAACATAAAACACGGCGAGACACGTACAGACTTGAGATTTGACGCCAATGAAGTTGAAGAAGAAAAAGAGGAAAGTGAAAGTGCCGTGAAAAAGGACAGATAAACAAACAGTTATCTAAGACAGGCAAACACAGCACGAAAGCACGCACGCGCACAGAGGTGGAGACAGACAGACAGACAGACAGACAGAGAGAATGAACAAACGATGAATGAATGAATGAATGAGTGAGTGAATGAATGAATGAATGAATGAATGAATGAATGAATGAATGAATGTTGTGATTCAGCTTTAAAGAACCAATTCACAGGAAGGCGGGTAGTGGGGGTGTAACTTGGGCACGAAATAAAAAGTCCAAATATTACTCGGTGGGGTTTTTTTTTTTTCAACGAACAGTGCGTTTTGAAGTCCAGATCACAGAAATGTCACAAAGTACGATACATTTAAAACTGGTTCCGATCTTAATGCCTGTTTCATCATGAATCACATAAACACGGTGCACAGACCCATAGCGGGTCATCAAGATATCCGTCGTCGATAGCTAGGCTGTAGCTGGAGTCTTTCGTCACATCTTTCCTAGAAGTACGGATAAAATGTCCATTTTTCTTGACGATGCTTTCTGTGAATAAGGATTATCTATATCGTAGTGATTGAAACCAAATAAATTTGTGTGACGGTGAGGAAGACCAGGAGGGTAGTTATTGTAATCGAATGTTTGTTCCATAATTGCAACGGGGGTGACTGATCTCCGACACTTTCTGGTGTTAAGACATTTTTCAGATGATCTGACAATACTAACTATACCAAAAGTAGGTAAGACATAGTCTAACAAATGAATGAGACCAGCACAAACTAACAATGATTTCTTCAGCGCTACACTTACTGCTCGAACCAGAGCCAAACACCCAATCTCCAAATGAAAATAGTCAGCAAATTAGCTATTCACAGTGCAGGTGCTCTATAGTCAACACAAACTTCGAACTAAGGGAGGCTAGAAAATGATTCAGAGTACCGCTGCTCCACATCTAGCACAAAGCTCGAACTAAATGGATAAAAGAAACTTGCTATTTTAGAGTAAAGCTGCACTATACACTGCTCTCAGAAAAAAAAATCTCGCCCTACAGGAGAGGCTGGGAAATTATTCAGAATACAGTTGCACTAGGCCTACATTCTACTCAAAGCTAAAGGTGAAAAAGGTCAAGAAACTATGCAGAGTACCGCTGCACTACATCCAACACGACGAAGTAAACAAAGGAGGCCAGAAAGATAGCTGAAGAGATCAAGATTTTTTTTTTCTTTCTTTCTCTCATCACTTCCATACCGAACTTTATTCAACACCGAAAGATAGTTTTTCAGCGGGTACTTTCAAGCATTTTTCTAATCCATCCAAAATTGCAGTGCCGCATACAGTGATGAAGTCTTTTCCATTACTACACAAAACAACATTATAAGTCTGTTGTATCATGTCTATGTTTTTTTTTATATATATGTATATTTTGCTTCTGACCAAAATCCTGCAACAGATTCTGATCTTGAACCACCAAAGAGCTATTTCTATTGTACTGTAAACACACATCTTAAAACAAACTATAGATTCAACTTCATTTAATTAAAAACAAATATTTAGAATAGAGAAAAGTTCAGTGTTGTTATGTACCGACTTTCCTTTTGTTACACATACAAAAACACATATTTTTTTTCTTCTTTTTTTTTTTTTTCTGTCTTATATTCATTCTTTCCAAGACTGGGAGTTGGATCTAATCATCACACACACACACACACACACACACACACACACACACACACACACACACACACATACACAGATCTCACTCACACACACACACACACACACACACACACACACACACACACACACATATACACGCACACACACACACACACACACACACACACACACACACACACACACACATCACTCATTTCTTTTGTTTCGGCTATCTTCTGTCTGCATTTTATTTATCTTTATCGACTTGTTTCTTTCATGTCATCTCCCGTCTCTCAACAATACGAAGCAAAACAAAATACAGTAAATTATAATCTGTTTCCAAACTTACACTAAATACGACGAAACTCGTATGGGTAAACAGGTGTGAATAATTGCCTGATTATAATTCATCAATAATTAAAAAAAAACAGGTACGATTAAAAAGTCTTAGGTAACAACAACAATGATTACCATCACTGTCACCATTATAATCCTACATCACATTCATAGCGCGCTTTTCCATAACAGTAAAAATCAAAAGCACATTATACTAAAAGACCTGTACTTTTAAATCTGTCTCTTGTAACCTGACCATGATTTATGCTGAAAGGACCAACGGTGTCATGGCAATGCTAAAACACGCAAATATATCCTAACAAACGTTTACAGACATGACCCCGAGAAATA
>JADBJO010000900.1:235091-242591 GCA_016801955.1 Conus betulinus | reverse complement strand
ATCAAGGTCCCCTGCTTAAGTCTCTTTTCCAGCAGTCCATTCAGAGAGGAAAAGAGAGGGCGGGGGGGGGGGGGGGGGGGGGGGGGAGCAGAGGAGAAACAGGAAGAGACCTAAGAGACAGATGACAGATGGCGCTGTGGACGAAGGGGGGGACGAATCAAGTGATGACACGTATATAACCCGGCCGATCGCATCAAAAACGGCTCAGACAACAATTCCAAACCAAGTCAAGTCAATCTAGAACAAGACTGATTTCACTCAAAGCCTATGACACACTACGTCTGAGCAAGATCAAAACGACAAATACAACAGATTTCTTTACAAACAAAAAAGAAGAAAGAAAGAAAGAAAAAAAAAGAAAGAAAGAAAGAAAGGAAGGAGGAAGGAAGGGAGGAAGGACAGGAAGCAAAAGAGAAAGAAAAAAAAGAAAGAAAGATAGAAAGAAAGAAGAAAGAAAGAAAAAAAAGGAAGGAAGGAAGAAAGGAAGAAACGAACGAACGAAAGAAAGAAAAAAAAATCACATCGAATGCAACAGCTTGGGAACACGGCATCATGGAATCCACACAGAAAGAGACAGAGAGCTAACAATCATTGTAATAATAATAACAATAATCAGTAGTAGTAGTAGTAGTAGTAGTAGTAGTAGTAGTAGTAGTAGTCGTAGTAGTAGTAGTATCATATACGCAAAAAAAGTTACGCCCACTTACAAAAATGAATTAAAAAGAAGAAACTCATCAGTACAAGAATAGCGTCATCTGTACACATTTGTGGCTTATGCATTACAAGAGACAGGACCGGGGCTGCCATATTCAAAATAAGGAAATGTCTTCCTTACACAAACGTTTGAAGAACTCTCTCAGCGGAAGAATATAAGAGAGAGAAAGATACACCCGAAGATGCTGGTAAGACCCAGAGCAGTACTGTCTCAACCGCCGAACAAATCGGCTGGGAGCAATCAATCATGCACCATCCTTTGAACCCTGCGCTGTGTTCACATAGGGTGGGTGCACACGCGGAAGAATATACACTTGTAAGTGCGTGAATATAAGCAGGCTGATCAGATCCACAGAAATAAAGTTCGGTTCTAGTGTCTCATGGTATTAGTGTGCGCCATCGAAGAGATGATGTCAGTCCAGTCGAGTTTCTGTGTCCAAATTTATCCAAATGGACGATGGACTTCATCATGGTTTTTGCACACAAAGGTGATCTTGCCTTTGTGACTGAAAAATTCTTCGAGGAAAGGGAGAGAGAACTTGACTTGAAGAAACAGATAATGTTTTAGAGTGGCTACACGTATGATGAGTGACAGAGAATACGAGAGAGAGAGAGGGGGGGGGGGGGGGGGGGGGGGGGGGGGGAGGAAGGGGAAGAGAGACATAGAAAGAAACTGAGACAAACAGACAGACAGAGGCAAATTGACAGAGAGAGACAGTGAGAAAAACAAAGGTAAACGAAGTGAGAGACAGAGACAGAAAGACAGAAAGATAGATCATAGTCAGTAACAGAGAGAGAGAATGAAAAAAACAAAACAAAACAAAGGGAAACGAACACTAACTTTACTCAGAACAGGCTATGGCCTCTTCTGACTGAAACTGAAAAAGTTCACCTGAACACCAATATCACATTACTTCGTTCAAGAACACGCCGCAAACATCTCACGGTTATGGTTTTATCGTCAACAGCAGAGTATCTGTGAGTGTGTGTGTGTGTGTGTGTGTGTGTGTGTGTGTGTGTGTGTGTGTGTGTGTGTGTCTGTCTGTCTGTCTGTCTGAGTGTCTGTGTGTCTGTGTGTATGTAAGTGTGTGTGTGTGTGTGTGTGTGTGTGTGTGTGTGTGTGTGTGTGTGTGTGTGTGTGTGTGTGCGTGCGCGTGCGTGCATGTGTGCGTGTGTGCGTGTGTGTGTGTGTGCGCGCGCGCGCGCGCATGTGTGTGTACGTGTGTGTGAAAAAGAGACGAAGAAGAGAGAGGGAGCAAAGAAAGGAGGGGGAATGTGGTTGGGGGAATGGCGACAGAGAAAGAGACAGAAACATAGAGACAGACTTACAGACTCAAGACATTGTTCTTCATATTAGACCTCAGCCCATCAAGAAAGGGAGACTTACAGAGAGACACAGAGAAACAGACAGGAACAGAAAGAGACACAGACAGAGAGAGAGAGACATAGACAGAGATAAAATAGGCAAAGAGACAGACATCGACAAAGAGACAGAAGAGACACATATAGATCAAAACAGACTGATATAGAAAATGACCGATTGATGGAAACAGAGCCTCAGACGGACAGAGACAGACAAACCAAGGCATAAGAGACACAGACGACACACAGACAGACAAACCAAGGCATAAAGAGACACAGACGACAGACAGGCAGACAATCCAAGGCATAAAGAGACACAGACGACAGACAGACAAACCAAGGCCTAAAGAGACACAGACGACACACAGACAGACAATCCAAGGCATAAAGAGACACAGAAGACACACAGACAGACAAACCAAGGCATAAAGAGACACAGACGACAGACAGACAAACCAAGGCCTAAAGAGACACAGACGACACACAGACAGACAATCCAAGGCATAAAGAGACACAGACGACACACAGACAGACAAACCAAGGCATAAAGAGACACAGACGACACCACAGACAGACAAACCAAGGCATAAAGAGACACCAGACGACACACAGACAAAAACCCGACAGAGAGAAAGAGGGCGAGGCCTTACCCGTCATGAAGTGTGCCCTTCACGTTCTCCAGGCCGGCCCCGTGGCAAAGGCAACGGCCCTGGTGCCCCCCTCCCACAGGGTGAACTTGCCCCCACGCAGCGGGTAGTTGTTGCCTCCGAACTGTGTCCAGCCCCCGTTCTGCACAGGGGAGAGATTTTTTTTTTTTTCCCCAATCAGAATCAAATAAGTTCACAGATGCGCCAAAAGAGGGCAGTGCGCGGTTCGTCAACATGTGAATGGCATATCTGTAAGACGTACCCAAACACTATATTCCTTTTACTGTGTAAGAAAAATGAAGGAAAGCAGCGACAACAACGAATGATCAATAGCACGAATTTTCGTACCTGGAAGAAGAATTTGGAGAAGCCAAGTTAGATCTACCGTTAGATATTAACTTTTGTTCAGAAACAATCAGCATCTCTCCTCCTGCATATCAATTAACAACTTGGCCCCACCTCTACCCGGCCTAAGCTACTGGGGGGAAAAGTATTGTTTTGTGTGTGTGTGTGTGTGTGTGTGTGTGTGTGTGTGTAGGAGGGGGGGAGGGGATTTGCCATGCAGTGAAGGCTCTGGGGATGCATTTGTAGTGGTCATTAGACAGAAACTCTAGAGAGAGGAGCTTGACAGCGGACGTACTTCAGAGAACTCCCCGCAGACAAGTGCTTTGACCATGAGCTCCTTACGTAGATAAATATTCAGAAAGAGATACAGTGGAAGTGCATTTGCAGTACTACACTGTACAGTGCTGTGCTGTGTTGCGCTGAGCTGAGCTGTGTTGTGCTGTGCTGTATTGTGCTGTGTGTGTGCTGAGCTGAGTTGTGTTGTGCTATGCTGTATTGTGCTGTGTTGTGCTGAGCTGAGCTGTGTTGTGCTATGCTGTACTGTGCTGTGTTGTGCTTAGATGAGTTGTGTTGTGCTATGCTGTATTGTGCTGTGCTGTGCTGAGCTGAGTTGTGTTGTGCTATGCTGTATGTGTTGTGCTGAGCTGAGCTGTGTTGTGCTAAGCTGTATTGTGCTGTGTTATGCTGAGCTGAGCTGGGGTGTGCTGTGCTGTGCTGAGCTAAGCTGAACTGAGCTTAGGTGTGCTAAGCTGTGCTGTACTGTACTGACCTTGCTGAGTTGTGTTATGCTGTGCTGTGCTCTGTTGTGCTGAACTGAGTTGAATTTCTGTGCTGTGCTGTGTTGTATTATGCTGCGCTGTGCTGTGTTGTGCTATGCTGTGTTGTGTTATGATGCGCTGTGCCGTGTTGTGCTATGCTGTGTTGTGTTATGATGTGTTGTGTTGTGTTGTGCTATGCTGCTGTGTTGTGTTATGATGCGCTGTGCCGTGTTGTGCTATGCCGTGTTGTGTTTGTGCTGAACTGAGTTGAATTGTGCACTGCTGCGCTGTGCTGTGTTGTGCTATGCCGTGTTGTGCTGTGCTGTGTTGTGTTAGGCTGTGCTATGCTGTTGTGTGTTAGGCTGTGTTGTGCTTGTGCTGAACTGAGTGAATTGTGCATTGCTGTGCTGTGTTGTGCTATGCTATGCTGTGCTAAAGTGTGATGTGCTGTGTTGTGCTATGTGTGTGCTGTGCTGTGCTGCGCTGTATTGTGCTATGCTGAGCTGTGTTGTGTGCTGTAATGAGCTGTGTTGTGTAATGCTGTGCTGTGTTGTTCCATACTATGTTATGCTATACTGTGCGTCCGGTGTTGAGCTAAGCTGCACTGTGCTTTGCCGTGCTGAGGTGAGGTGAGGTGTGCTGTGCTGTGCTGTGCTGTGCTGAGGTGAGGTGAGGTGAGGTGAGGTGAGGTGAGGTGAGGTGTGCTGTGCTGTGCTGTGCTGTGCTGAGGTGAGGTGAGGTGAGGTGAGGTGAGGTGAGGTGAGGTGAGGCTGTGCTGTGCTGTGCTGTGCTGTGCTGTGCTGTGTGCTGTGCTGTGCTGAGGTGAGGTGAGGTGTGCTGTGCTGTGCTGTGCTGTGCTGTGCTGTGCTGTGCTGTGCTGTGCTGAGCTGAGGTGAGGTGAGGTGAGGTGAGGTGAGGTGAGGTGAGGTGTGCTGTGCTGTGCTGTGCTGTGCTGAGGTGAGGTGTGCTGTGTTGTGCTGTGCTGTGCTGTGCTGTGCTGAGCTGTGAGGTGAGGTGAGGTGTGCTGTACTGTGCTGTGCTGTGCTGTGCTGTGCTGTGCTGTGCTGTGCTGAGGTGAATTGAGGTGTGCTGTGCTGTGCTGTGCTGTGCTGAGGTGAGGTGAGGTGGTGGTGAGGTGTGCTGTGCTGTGCTGTGCTGTGCTGTGCTGAGGTGAGGTGAGGTGTGCTGTGCTGTGCTGTGCTGTGCTGTGCTGAGGTGAGGTGTGCTGTGCTGTGCTGTGCTGTGCTGTGCTGTGCTGTCGGCCGGGCTATCGTGATAAAAGGGACTAAGAGCTATCAAGAAGGGGCAAGAGCTGGTCAGAATGAAGTGACGTACGTCCAGTTCCATATTTTGTCAATCCATACAGTCAGTGACCCAGTAACATACCACTGCCAACTTCGGCAACTTTACCGACGTTGTGGTTCGTTCGAGCAGTTTCCACGGCACTTTTCTACAGCTGATCAGCAGTACCCCCGCGAGAGTCATTAGGTAGGCTGGTAAGTTGGTCGGCTGCGGTTGGCTGATTATATCCAGTTAGAGTGTTCTCTTTTAATTTTCAATTCAGTGAATACTGCCACAAGCAACCCCACCCTAATCCTTTTTTTTTTTTTTAATCATTTAACTGAACCAACACAAAACCAACACCAAGGCATCTAACACCCAAGTTTGCAAAAGAAAATAAATGTTGTTGCAGCAGAAGAGGGAATGGGAGGGACTGGTGGTAGTTATGTTATGGGTGGCAATGGTAGTGGTGGTGATGATGATTTCTACACGATTAATTATGATCTTCTCTTCACAAAAATATGCTGACGTTTATCTCCGACGTTAAAAATGGTCTCCATTATTGCTTTGTACAATTCATTATATTTCCACTCTCTCATCACACCAACACATTTTCAGCTTACGTCAGCAGTGAAGAAAAACAGGGTGTCGTCATACATTCCACGTTGCTTAAGGTATGACGTCAGATTCCCGATTACGTCATCCAAGGCAGTGACCATGCCTGTAGAAAACAAATCCGACTACTTGAATATCACCACAAGAGAGAGAGAGAGAGAGAGAGACAGACAGACAGACAGACAGAGAGACAGAGAGAGACAGAGACAGAGACAGACACAGAGAGAGTTATTTAATAAGACTAAAACCTCACTTGACGTTGTGTGATACTAACGAGTGATGTAAAGGTGAATAGCTTTATCTCAACAAAAGAAGAAAACAACAAACGAATGACAGCTTTATCTCAACAAAACAAGAAAACAAACTTGAAACATGAGGAGGATTGAGGGTGATGAAGAAAGAAAGAGTGGGGGGGGGGGGGGGGGGGGGGGGGGGGGGGGGTGGGGGAGGACGGATAAAGGGGGGGGGACATGGACAGAGAGAAAGAGTGTTGAGGTCAGACAAAGGACAGACAAAAAGTGAGAGACAAAGAGACAAAAACACACGACAGAGAGACACAGAGACAGAGCGGGTGAGACAGACAGACAGACAGACAGACAGACAGACAGAGACAGAGATAAATAGACACAGAGAGAGACAGAGACAAAGAGACAGAGACAAACAGAGAAAAAAACTACATGAACACAAAACAGGGAGAGGCTTAAAACCGAAAAAAAAACATACACAAATGAAAAGGAGGATGAATACACACAAAACTGACGCAAAGAAAGAGACACCAAAAAAGTAAACAAACGCAGCCAGAAGCAACGCGGCCAGTCTGACCTCCGAAGACTCCTTTGTATGATTCCTCTCCAGCAAACGCTCAGTTCTTTTCAAATCTGAACCATAAGGGCACTCAGTGAACAAGGACCAAACCCCATCAAACTCGAAAGGATTCAGGGTTCCCTTCTGCTCCTAATCCGAAACACAGATCTACAACAAATTTTAAGAGGTTCTTCTTGGTCTGCATTTCATCTTTCCATGAAGTCTCCTTTAAACGGGTTCTGTGGTTTTTTGCTTGATCTGGTATACAGACGACTATGATTATAAGACATTCTCCATGGATGAAAAACAGGCCATCCTCAGCGGAGGTAACGAACACTTCTCTGTAACTGGCAGTCTCTGATCGCCAACCTGTGCTTTGTCAGACAGCCAAGCGTCTTGCCTCGCTCAGAGCACACCTCAGTAAGGTCGTCTCAGATCAGAATGGATGAGCCCGAAACAACGACGCATCTCTCCTGATGATCTCCACGCCAGAGTCCGGTCTACGGAGCTTTTGACTGTCACGCAGCACAGGTAGCCGTTTGAAAAAAAATATCAAGTTCTGTGGCCCTTCCCTGCCCTGCATTCATAATGACCTCACTTACAATATCCTGAGCATGTCTAAGGCCGTTTCATGCCCTGCTCTCGTGGTGACCTTACTTACAGTATCCTGAGCATGCCCGTTCCTGTGATCAGTTAGACTAAAGTCATCTGTATCGGTAAGTTCGTGGAAACGTTCTTTGGATGGACGTGGTGGCGCCTTCCCAGTGCCGGCTCCGCGACTTACCAGTTAACGTCGTCGGCTGGGGGAATGGACGGTAGTGCTCTATATATGTTGGGCCCGAACGGGCATCGCTGAACACCCACGACTAGACTCCGCGACAGGGTAGGGTCTCCTCTAGTGGGTTGCTTCAAAAGCGACCCGATGTTGGTTGCTGCCAGTAAGCTGCTAGTGTTGAGGATGCTTAAGGGTCAAC
>JADBJO010000900.1:205091-227591 GCA_016801955.1 Conus betulinus | reverse complement strand
TAAATAAAATGATCCAACCGTTGGTACGACTTTTTTTTTAAAATAGGTAAAAACAGCTAATCAATGAAAGAACAACAAATTAAACAAAACAAATGAACAGGTTGTACATTAAAAAAAGAATCAGCTAATGAACAAACTGTCGCTATAAACAATCATGCGATGTACTTACTATAACGTAAATCAACAAGTCAACCATTTTACCACACGGTGCACGAAAAAGTCAACCAACGAACAGATTGCAATTAAACAATAATGAGCCAATCCACTGATTACCTGCAGGCCCACTCTGTAAGGATAATAACCAGTCATGAATGAAGCTCTGGATCTGAAACAAAACAAAACAAACAACTGAAAGTTAGAAGGATACTTGGAGAGAGCAGATCTCCGCCAAGCTCAAACGGATCCTGGATCCACCACATATATTAGTTCATGGACGAATAAACATTATCTTTTTCGAATAAACATCTTTTTCGCCAAGAAAAGCAAATACCGTGTACGGGCTAAAAAGAGTTACTTCCCATGATTCTTCAGAGAACATGAAAAATACAAACCATCAACGTCTAAAACATCAGAAAGTTTTAATATTTCATGAATAGCCTATATATCATTTTGTAGGTCCTCATCAATTCGTAGCAGCAAGTAAACTGTTTTCATGCTGAGTGGTAAATTTGTGATGATCCTGCCGATGAATCCTAAATCTGCCCTCTGGTCAGTACCCCATCGAGGAGTAATTCGTCCCACAGCAACATGGCAGTTTTTTCCATTCAGTTTCGTCAAAAATCGGCACGGTACTAACTGCGTAATCAAATGCGTAATAATCGTGATGAACGGATCCTGAATGCACCACTGGATCCAGATCGGCAGCAAAGTGTGATGGGGTCGCCCTTGGGCCCCACAAATTCGTCTGTATGTGTGTGTGTGTGTGTGGCTGGGTATGAAAGAAGTTGAATTACACACTTCGTCGTTCATGCAGCAACAACAACAGGAAAACGTGCTTAAGATAAGCGGTCTGAAATGAAATAAGAATTGAACTTGAAACACAACCGTTTCACGTTTAACCCCCTATACACTGAAACAGGACCAGGACTCACCCAGGTCATGACTCCCGAAAGACTTCAAGCTATCGTCTTGTTTCTGCTGCCTGGATTCGAACCTGTCTCTCCAGGTTGATCGGGCGTCTCAAGGCCAAGTCGCCTTGTGATGGCTGTCTTAGCCACTTTGCCATGAGACTCCTGCAGCGAACTGGGACAACTGAGAGTTGCGAAGTTTCCTTTTGTTCCTCCTCGATCGGACCCAGCTGAAAATCTTCTCAGTGACCTCTGCCTCTGGTCATTCTCATCCATGAAATCGAGATTTGCCTCACGACTTCCTGTGTAGATGTGCCTACAGTCCCCCTTCGTTCCAACCTCTATGACGAAAACTTTGGCCTTGAAATCAGTTTACCTCAAATTGCTGTGAGACTGGCAAACTTCTCAGTCTTGTAGACATGTGTTACTCCGTTCTGCTTTCGTGTGGCACAGCGAATTCCATCCATCAGTTCCACTCGTGATGATGGGACGTCAATGGAGTATCATATCCAGTCTCATACCACTCTTGCTGACAATCTGGGGCGGTTGTTCCCCATTCTGGAAGTCTGCTCTGCATTCCCGATCATTCACTCCATCCAGTAAGTCTCGCATCCATGCTCAGATACCACAGCTGGTCGAGTCAATATACGATTATAACCGCTCATTTATATCTTCCTTTATGTAGTACCTCAATGTGACATTTGTAGTATCTGTACGTTTGCGCTGTGTGTATGTGTACGACTGTAAATGCGACATTTCCAATAGTATGCTTACACCTGAGCTATGTGTATATGCATTGCTTTAAATGTGACATTTCTAATAGTTCAATTGTGTTGAAGCTACCTGCATATGCTTCGATGTGAATGTACCAGTTTTACATTTTACTGTAGTTTGAACTATGTGTTTACATGTTGCCGTAAATGTCAAATTTCTAATTGTGCATTTCCCTAAGAGCTTTGCGCTTGTGTCTGCATGTCAAGTTGACATTTCTAACAGTGACATTTCTAACTGTTCCTCTATGTTTAAACTTTGTACGTGTCATTCACTGTATATGTAACATTTCTAATGTTTCACTTTTCATTTGCTCTGTGTGTACAATTGTAAATATGATATTCCAAACTGTTCACGTTAATCAGAGCTATGTGTTTGTGTACCATCGTGAATGTGAAATTTCTAGCAGT
Source organism: Conus betulinus (assembly GCA_016801955.1). NCBI lineage: Eukaryota > Metazoa > Mollusca > Gastropoda > Neogastropoda > Conidae > Conus > Conus betulinus. The sequence continues at coordinate 225,343 of JADBJO010000900.1, read as the reverse complement.
TCACGTACATTAAATTGGACTTCGTGTATCTACAGAAGTATGACTATAACACTGGACTTTGCGCATGTACAGAAGTGTGACTATAAAATTGGACAGTGTGTATTAACAGAAGTGCGGCCTTTCATATAGTTCACCTTCGTCTCAGTTATACATGTATGTTTGTGTGTTGCTGTAAGAGAAAACATTTCTAAAATCTCAACGACAATAACGACAGCATCATCACCACAGCTGGTACAGCTAATCTGCACACCATACCACCTCCATCACCACCACCTTTTGCAATCATAGCCGCATCAACAACAAACGAATCGTCATTAACCTTATAAAGGAAACCAATCATCAAACACACACGCACGCACGCACGCACGCGCGCGCGCGCGCGCGCGCGCGCGCGCGGTCCCAACAATTGAGTTACTAATATTATTATTCACAGAAAGATGCAAAACTTTACACATGCAATTTTAGGAGGGAAACTTCATTTAAGCAAAATTGACATTTTCTAGACGATCATTTTAGACTTTTTACAAAACCTGCTTCTAAAATGTTGTTTGTTTGTTTGCTTTTTTTGTAGTTTTAAATAAATCGTCTCTCTAGAAGGCTTGGATGGTTTTGGAAATAATTCCGATAATAAAAATTGTGGAGTCTATGAAAAAAGAGCATCAGAAAAAGTGAGTTTACGAAAACAACAACAACACAACAACATAACAACAACAAAAAGACCCTACTTGTCGAGTTCGGTGACAGTTTCGTGACACCAACCCCAACGCCGTCATCATCAACACCACCCACAACAACAACACTACCAGCAACACCACCATCTAGTTACAGACAGAGGTACTGACGGGGAGCAGAGAGGCTGGACGTAGTTCTGGTTAAGGATGACACCCTCCTTTGCCATCCTGTCCAGGTTAGGCGAGACGATGTGGGGGTTGCGGAACCCGATGTCGTTCCATCCTGAAAAAACAGAATAGGTCAATATATGTAAAGGAACGATATGTCAATCCACCCCGGCAAATAGTCAGTAAAGGAATTATATGTCATTTCACCTGGCCAAAATAGGTCAATGAATAAAAATTATATAAGGAACTATATGTCATTCCACCCGGCCAAAAAGAGGTCAATATATGTAAAGGAACTATTTGCCATTCCACCCGGCCAAAGTAGGTCAATGTATGTAAAGGAAGTATATGTCATTCCATCCGGCCAAATAGGTCAATATATATATATAAAGGTGCTACATGTCATTCCACCTGGCCAAAAATAGGCCAATGTATGTAAAGGAACTATACGTCATTCCACCCGGCCAAAACAGGTCAATGTATGTAAACGAACTGTATGTCGTTCCACCCGGCCAAAATATGTAAAAGAACTAACTATATGTCATTCCACCCGGCCAAAATAGGTCAGAATATGTATAGGAACTATATGTCATTCCACCTGGCCAAAATAGGTCTGTATATGTAAAAGAACTATATGCCATTCCACCCGGCCAAATAGGTCAATATATGTAAAGGAACATATGTCATCCCACCTGGCCAAATAGGTCAATATGTGTAAAGTAACTATATGTCATTCTACCCGGCCAAATAGGCCATATATGTGTAAAGGAACTATATGTCATTCCACCCTGCCAAAATCGGTCAATATGTGTAAAGGAACTATATGTCATTCCACCCGCCAAAAAGGTCTATGTAAGTAAAGGAACTATATGTCTATATGTCATTCCACCCGGCAAGGACAAAACGGGTCATACGATGTGAAGTGGTCTTTACACCCGTTCCTTCCTGCAAGAACAAAATGGGCCATATGATGTAAAGCAATCTTCACGTGCTGTTCCTTCCTGCAAGGACAAAATGGGTCATATGACGTAAAGTCATCTTTATTCCGTTCCTTCCCACACGGAAAAAATGGGTCAAATGACGTAAAATAATCTTTATGCCGTTCCTTCCTTCCCGCAAGGACAAAATGGATCATATGGCGTAAAGTAATCTTTATGCCGTTCCTTCCCGCAAGGACAAAACGGGTCATATGATGTAAAGTAATCTTTATTCCGTTCCTTCCTGTTAGAACAAAATGGGTCAAAGTAATCTTAATGCCGTTCCTGCAAGGGCAAAATGGGTCATGTGACGTGACGAAACCCCATATATCATTTTCTCCCTTCAATGACTTAATGGGTCACATGAAATGGTAGAATACTATGTAATTCCTCTGCAAGGGCAAAAAGGGATCATATGATGTAAAGTAATCTTTATGACGTTCCTTCCTGCATGGGAAAATGGGTCATATGATGTAAAGTAATCGTTAAGCCGTTCCTTCCTGCAAGGGCAAAATGGGTCACATGATATAAAATAATCTTTATGACGTTCCTCCCTGCAAGGGCAAAATGAGTCATACGATGTGATGAAAATATCGTTCCGCTCTCCAAGGACAATAAGGGTCATACGATGTAACGAAACTCTATGCCGTTTATCCATTCAAGGGCGTAATGGGTCAGATGAAGTGCCTGATACTATTGTCATTCCTCTCTTAAAGGACAAAATGGACCGTATGGTGTATGGAAACCCTCGGCATTTAACCCTGCGAGATACAGTGGATTACATGATACAGGGGGAACTTATATATCAGTCTATTTTGGAAGAGCAAAATGGGTGATATGATATAAAGGAACCCTATTTCATTCCTACCTGCAAGGACAAATGGGTCATATGATGCAATAGTACCGATGTCATTCCATCCTGTAAGGAGAAAATGGGTAATATGGTGTAAAAGGAACCCTATATCACTCCATCCTGCATGGACAAAATGAGTCAAATGACGTAAAGGAACCCATTCCATCCTGCAAGGGCAAAATGGGTCGTATGTCGCGGTGGGAACACTGTGTCATTCCATCCTGCAAGGGCAAAACAGATCACATGATTTTGTCACGGCATCCTGCAAGGAAAAATGGATCATATGACGTACAGCAACACTATGTCATTCCATTCTGCAAGAACAAAATGAGTGGCATGATACGGGGGAGGGGGGGGGGGGGAGCTAATGTCATTCAATCCTCTCAGGACAAACTGGATCATATGATGTGTGTGGAACCCTTCGTCACCGCATCTTGCAAGGAAAAATGGATCATATGACGTACCGCATCACTATGTCATTCCATCCTGCAATGACAAAATGGGTCGTATGATGTAAAGGAACCTTTTTTCATTTAATCCTGCATGGATAAAATGGGTCATACGACGGGTAATGGGAGGAGTCGGATGTCATTCTACACTGTAAGGACAAAGTAGGTGATGCGGTATGTCATTCTATCGTGTAAGGGCAAAGTAGGTCAGATGGTATGCCATTCTATCCTGTAAGGCAAAGTAGGTCAGATGGTATGCCATTCTATCCTGTAAGGACAAAGTAGGTCATATGGTATGCCATTCTACCCTGTAAGGGAAAAGTAGGTCATATGGTATGCCATTCTACCCTGTAAGGACAAATTAGGTGATATGGTATGCCATTCTACCATGTAAGGGCAAAGTAAATCACATGGTATGTCATTCTACCATGTAAGGGCAAAGTAGATCACATGGTATGTCATTCTACCATGTAAGGCAAAGTAGGTCATATGGTATGTCATTCTACCAAATAAGGGCAAAGTGGGTCATATGGTATGTCATTCTACCCTATAAGGGCAAAGTAGGTCATATGATATGAAAGAATGTAACGTGGCGGAGCCCTAGGTCATTCTAACCTGCAATTCCACCACTCGGCAAACATTTATACTTTTAAGTTTTAGAGCATACACAAAAATCAGAATTCAACTACGATTTCAAAAACGTTTCTGGCAACAGCTCTACTTTGGTCTATGCATCGAAATAATGAGATGAATAAAACGAGGGATTCAAAAAAATATATCTTTGTCGGTATGTAAACAGTGAAAAAGGGGGGGGGGGGGGGGGGTGCAAAAAAAAAAAAAAAAAAGAAAAAAGAAAAAGGACAAAAAAAAAGCAGCCACGTGTGATGTTATTGTATTCTTCAGAGTAAACAGTCATCAGATGCAGCATGTGCTTCAGGCAATGCTTGGATCCAGTCTGAATCGCCAGCCAGTCCGGACAGGCGGTTCCATGGCATGAAGACAGCAGTTCCCAGACCTCTGAGAAGGGTCAACACGAACGACTGTCTTACTGTCATGATGAGAAATAAGCGGTGTTGAATGTCGATGACAAATCGGGGACAAACCAAAACAAAGATCAGCGATGGGCGGATCGTTTTGTGGAAGAAGGGGGAGGATGAGCGGGGGGGAGGGGATATTTCTTTAAAGGTGTCAAAAAAATTGATGAGCGAGGGATGGTGGGACAAGAGTGCATGAAGAGGGACAAAAGGGGGAAGAAGAAGGCAGCAGAAATTCTCGTATATTGTGTAATATGCGTTCACTTATTATTTGAAAAAAAGGAGAAGAAGAAGAAAGAAAGAAAGAAAGAAAGAAAAAGAAGCGCTCGTTTATTTACTGAAATACACGCGTTCAAAATGACTCACACTACAGAAACAAACATAAAAACAAAAGACCAACACAGAAGAAAGAAGCATCATTTTCAGCCGTAGGTAATAACGTAACACACCCGTCATAATTTGCATGTGCAACATATGGTTACGAAAATATGAAAAAAAAAAAAAAAAAAAAGAAGAAAGAAGAAGAAAGAAAGAAAAGAAAAAAAAAAAAGAAAAAAAAAAGTTTTTGAATTCAAACACTTGTGATTAAATGCATAAGTGCACATGTATTAGCCTCTGCTATTCTCTCTCTCTCACACACACACACACACACACACACACACACACACACACACACGTATTCACGTACAAGCGAGCGCGCGCGCGCGCACACACACACACACACACACACACACACACACACACACACACGTATACACGCAGGCACGGGTGCACACGCACGCACGCACGCACACACACACACACACACACACTCACACACACACACACACACACACACACACGTATATACACGCAGGCACGGGTGCGCGCGCACGCACACACACACACACACACACACACACACACACACACACACACACACATGTATGCACGCACGCACGCACACACACACACACAGAGAGAGAGAGAGAGAGAGAGAGAGAGAGAGAGAGAGAGAGAGAGAGAGAGACGAACGAACGAACGAACGAACGAACGAAAAAATTTAATCAGTATAGGCCATGGCCCTTCTGATGGGGGTGCAATACAACAATACCAATAATGATACTTCATACAGCACGGTAGCATGTCGTAGTTGACAACAAGAAACTGACAGAAAAGCGTACAAAATGTACACAATAAATACCAGAGTTGGATTCCTTTAACTGACCATAATAGTGCGCCTTTTAAAAAGGCCTTATATAAATAAATGCACGTGTTCTTCAGTATATCTTCCTTTTGATTTGTCGCTCTCTCTCTCTCTCTGTTTCTGAGGCGTGACATGGTTACCCTGTCACTATATAACCAGTTTAGTGTGTCTGATGTCAGTTCGTATAAAATCCCCGACCCCCTCGACCCCCAATTCCCCTTTCCAATGGGCCAAATGCCTAAGCAATAAATCATTGTCATTGTTATTGTCATTGTCTCCCTCTCTCTCTCTCTCTCTCTCTCTCTCTCTCTCTCTCTCTCTCTCTCTCTCTCTCGTTCAAAAGAGTTTCCCTTGTTTTCGGTTTCAAGTCTTGAATATACAAACTGTCACATGTTGAGGCTGTTTACAGTGATTTGTATCTTCATACGTAATACGTTATACATTTCTGTCATAATTAATCTGTCAATTCACAAATCCCTTCCTTTGGGGACCATGGCGGATTACACGAAAACATTCTCTGAACCTGAATGTAAGATTACTTTAAACCGTAAATCTTTAGGATCTTTTTTATCTGTTCAATTTGATCCAGGTCTTAACGTTTCCTAAATGGTTAATCAGGGTATGGAGCAAAAATCTTTCAGCTTCCCCCCGTTGCATCTTCAAGAGAAAAAAATTCATGTTCGTTGAGATAGTCGAAATCTCTCTCTCTCTCTCTCTCTCTCTCTCTCTCTCTCTCTCTCTCTCTCTCTCTCTCTCTCTCTCTCTCTCTCTCTTCCTGTGTGTGAGTGAGTGAGTGTGTGTGTGATTGTGTGTGTGTGTGGGGGGGGGGGGGGGGGGGGGGGGGGGGGGGGGGGGGACACACACACACAATCACACACACACTCACTCACCACAACAATCAGCAACGCCAACGCCAACAACGAGTCATCGACGACGACGATAACACACAGCCTACTGTCCCAATGAAACTACGACCTCGACTTACCTAGATCATCGGCGACGATGAAGACGATGTGGGGTGGCTTGCAGTCAGCTAGAGTTTGCCATGGCAGCGAGAAGAAGGGTGTCCACATGATGGTGGTCGGTTTGTCTGTCATGTTGGGCCAGTGGTCGTCGGCCTCTGACTCTGCCGAAAACAGAGGATAGGGAATGGAAGAACAGGGGTGGATACCTAGGTAAAATTCTCTCTCTCTCTCTCTCTCTCTCTCTCTCTCTCTCTCTCTCTCTCTCTCTCTCTCTCTCCCTCTGAATGGATGAACAACTGGACTCATTTGCACAGTGAACAAAAAATGTTCTTTTAGCCTATCCGTTCATTTACGTCTGATCATTTTGAATTATTTATATTACTTCTTGCTGATGATGTGGCTTTACTCTCAGAGACTGTCACTGGCTTGCAAACGCAGATTAAGAGTCTTCAACGTATAGCTGCTGCTCTGCAGCTAAAGGTCAATATGGATAAAAGCAACATAGTGGTACTCTGAAATGGGGGGCATTTCGCTGCCAGGGAAAGGTGGATTGCTATGCCGGTTGTGAATGTTTACAAATACTCAGGAATTCATTTTTCAACAAAGTTACGTTTTTGTTGCAGCATGTCGTAATCTCAGTGGCAGAGCAAAAAACGCATTATTTTGCATTTTGCAAAAGTTATTTAAGTTGAAGTGTTATTCTCACTCTTTCTTTTTTAAGTTATTTGACTCACAAGCTCCACCTATTGTTCGGTGTGTGCAGAGTTGGGGGGGCTCGACAATGCAGCAATCCATTGTGAAAAGATGCATTTGTTTACCATCAAATTGTTCTTAGGTGTAGAAATGCGAACACCTAATGACATGGCGTATGGGGAAACGAACCAATATACTATTTACATAAACTCAACAGTATTATGTGTTGAGTTTTAGCTAAAATTAAAGTGAATGGACGAATGTAGACTAACCTATAAGGCCTATAGAATGCTTTTAGATTTGATCTGCGTGATAAGAAAACTGGGCCTCAAATATTCGCTGTAAACTGTACATGTTTGGATTTGGATATGCATGGCTGCATCAAGGCGTGGAAGGGATAAGCCAGTTTCTAAAAACTTTCAGGGAAAGGTTAATTTGGTGCAGATGGCAAGATTGGAATTATCATATCAATAACAGTGACAGGTTTAGTATGTACAGAACCTTCTGGCCTGTCCCTGATGTTAAAAAATAATTATTTGTTAGTCAATTTAGACAGACATTTAAGGTTTAATTTGATAAGATTTAGGCTTGGTATTTCTGAAATTGCAGTACATCGTAATCGTTATAGAAAACACAGTGTAAACGGCTTAATATGTCCACTTCGTCAAAAACAGAAAGAAAATGAGGTGCATTTTGTTTTATGCTGTCTTATTCTACACGACTTAAGAGCACAGTACATACCGTCGGAATATTATAAGGTTCCAAGTCAGTTTAATCAGTATTGCCCATGACGTGCACACATGAGAGAACAGTCCGAAATCTGTCAATCTATATTTACAAGGCTTTTAAGCAACGTTTTATTGTCATTTCCTCAACTTACTGCTAAGTGTGTTATGAACTATGTCATTGTTTATATATGCCAGACTGGACAAATTTTTGTATATATGCACCTCTTCATGAGGGGCAATGGCCTAATGATGATTAAAGTTTCCGTATCCGTATCCATCCCCCCCCCCCCCCCCCCCCCCCCCCCCCCCTTTTTTTTTTTTTCCAATCTTTGACATGTTATTAATCTAATCACGGAACTGCTAGCCTGCACTTTTTTTCCACACTACAACATCTACAACAGAACCCATCCGAATAAATCCAGAAAAACAAAAACAAAAACGAAAGAACAGTAACGCAAGCGTGCAGCAAACAACAGTACTGAAAGAAAAAAAAACATCAAAGACCATGAAAACAGTGTGTTCGTGACTTTCACACGAAACTGAGAAACGACAGCTGAGATCCACGCAGCCAGTGACAAGCAGCCCCAACTCGTTCCGCTCCATTTGCCATTACATTCAGACAAGTGTAGAAGTCTAGTGCTGGTCACACATACACACACGCGCGCGCGCGCACACACACACACACACACACACACACACACACACACACAATTGAACAAACGCGCTTGTGATGTTAAAGATGGTATATTTTGGGGGAGGGAGCACTTGATTTAAAAACGGCGTGCGTTCACACTCACCTACTCGTTCCTCCTACTACAAGTAGAGAAACCTAGCTGGTGAATCAATGAGGCGAGGAGTTGACTGTCACTTGATGTAATGTCACATAACCAACCACAACACACACAGAGGGAGGCGGGGGGACGGAGTGACGGGGTAGGGTGAGGGGTATCTCTCAATTGGCACACACTAATACCGCCTGCAGTTGAATACGATCAGCTATGTCTCGAAGCTGACGAGTTCTAATGCTGAAAGCCCACAATGCGCACGTACCCTTAGAAAGCAACACAGATGTCCGCCAACCCAACTGGGCGTATAGAGGTCAGACGCGTTCAGGGCTATGGCTAATCCTACAGTTCATACACGCCCCTAGGGCTCATTCACTCACAGCTACTTTTTCCTGCGTTGACCTGGACTTCCCTATTTTGGCCTGCGTTTTCCCATCTTGGTCACATTTTTCCTATCTTGGTCCACATTTTCCTATCTTGGTCCACATTTTCCTATCTTGGCCAGCATCTTTTTTTATCTTGGCTATTATTTTTTTTTTATCTTGGCCTACATTTGCCTACCTTACCCTTCATTTTCTTACCTTGGCCTTCATTTTCTTGTCTTGGTCTACATTTTCCTACGTTGGTCTACATTTTCCTCTCTTGGCCTGCATTTTCCTATCTTGGCCTACATTTTCCTATCTTGGCCGACATTTTCCTATCTTGGCCGACATTTTCCTATCTTGACCTACGTTTTCCCATCTTGGCCTACGTTTTCCTATCTTGGCCTACATTTTCCTATCTTGACCTACGTTTTCCCATCTTGGCCTACGTTTTCCTATCTTGGCCTACATTTTCCTATCTTGCCTACATTTTCCTATCTTGGCCTACATTTTCCTATCTTGGCCGACATTTCCTACACTGACTTCCATTTTTAAACCTTGACCTACATTTTCCTGTCAGAAGTAGAGTGTAAGTTGTGCTGTCTGAACGACATAGTAGTCAGAAGTTGAGTGAAAGTAGTGCTGTCTGAACGACACATGTGTTCAGAAGTAGAATGTAAGTAGTGCTATCTGAACGACACATGTATTCAGAAGTAGAGTGTAAGTAAAGCTTCTGAACGACACACGTAGTCAGAAGTAGAGTGTAGGTAGTGCTGTCTAAACGACATATGTAGTCAGAAGAAGAGTATAAATAATGCTGTCTGAACTACACATAAAGTGAGAAGTAGAGAGTGTAAGTAGTGCTGTCTGAATGACACATGTAATGAGAAGTAGAATGTAAGTGGTGCTGTCTGAACGACATATGTAGTCAGAAAAAGAGTGTAAGTAGAGTTGTCTGAACGACACATGTACACAGAAGAGTGTAAGTAGTGCTGTCTGTACGACACATATAGTCAAAAGTAATGTGTTAGTAGTGTGCTGTTTAAACGACACATGTAGACAGAAGTAGAGTGTCAGTGTGCTGTGCTGTCTGAACGACACATGTAGTCAGAAGTAAAGTGTCAGTAGTGTGTCTGAACGACATATGTAGTCAGAAGTAGCGTGTATGTATTGCTGCCTGAACGATACATATAGTCAGATGTACAGCGTAAATAGTACTGTCTGAACGACACATGTAAACAGAAGTTGAGTGTAAGTAGCACTGTCTGAACAACACATGTAGTCAGATGTAGACTGAAAGTACTGCTGTCTGAACGACACGTGTAGTCAAAGTAGAATTAAAGTTGTGCTATCTGAACGACACATGCAGTTAGATGAAGACTTTTCGCAGTGCTGTCTGAACGACACATGCAGCCAGAAATAGGAAGAAAGCAATACCGTTTGAACCAAACGACACACGTAGTCAAAAGTAGAAAGAAAGCAGTACCGCCTGAACGACGCATGTAAGGACTAAGTCCTCACACCGCCTGCTCCCCTACACTATCAACGACACCGATCTTGTTTAAAACTGGTTGCGGTGATCGGGCCTGCACAAATATCCCGGTGTCTGCTTTAGCGTGTCGAAATGCCGCCGTGTTTATAGCGAGCGCTACTGCGCATGTTTGGCTGTGTCCCGCAGGCCGTACAGAAAGGCGCGCGGTACATCATAACTACTCAACCGCCATTTGTCAAGTTGGCTCTCAGACACACGGGTTGATTTTAAGCAGTAGAACCATGCAATAACGCGAGTGAATTCCCCTGTTGGGCCAGATTTGCAAACAGTCACGCGCGATGCTCATTCGTCCAAGCACATGCAGCACAGGAAAATCGGCTGATCCAATTTCTCTTCTCTAGAAAAAAAAAAAAAACATAAACAAGCAAACAGACGGCTACACAAGCAAAGTTAATTACACTGTACATAAGGAAATGCCAGGAGTATGCAATACAAATTACTTCACCTTTTCATAGGCAGAAACATTCAGGTGTTGCGGGAGGGGGGGGGGGGGGGGGGGGGGGGGGGAGAAAATGAAAAGGACACAATAACAGTCAGTCTATGAATATGCAGAGGATATGGCAATAAATTTATCACTGGCTTAACAACAGCATACAACCATATGTCTTCTATACGCAAGATTACATGCATATCCTTAAACAAAAATAAGTATTGAAATAAATGTTTTACACAATTAGATACACACACGCAAAAGACAATTACAAAAGCCGTTTAAGAAAAAAAAGAAAGAAAGAAAGAAAAAGAAAAAAAAAAAAGAAAAGATTTAAAAAAAAAAAACAAAAAAAAAAAAGTAAGTAGTAAAAGGAAAAGGAAAGGATTATCTCCCATTCAGGGTTGTTTTTTTTTTTTTTTTTTTTTTTTTTTTTTTGGGGGGGGGGGTCGTCGTTTTAAAATCAGTCTCATCATCAGCATAAATAATATACTTGTTGTCTGCAAGTGCAAGAAATCAGAAACAATGTTTGTAATAATGTTCCATCATGTTTTCATATACACTTATATATAGTAATGTCCCCTGATCAGCGCACAAAATGAACGGCAGTCTCACTCTCATGCGTATGTTTAACAACAGGGGAAAGTCATGATTATGGCAGGTCACTCGTACAAGTTTCACAAAAAGTAAGAAGAGTCTTTTTTTTTTTCGAGAGGTTTTCTGAACGCATACGGGTTAAGGACATGGTTAGATTTGATAAGGATCAGGGTAAGGATCATGTTTGGTTTATTAAAGCTACGGTTAGATTTTAGCAAATGCGCATAACACAGGATTTTGTACAACGGTTATTGACCGATAAAAAAAAAAAACTGACTTTTTTTTTTTTTACACTCTAGTTGCTGTTGCCAAGTCTTAAATGACGTTGTCAGGTTCATGGGACTCTGTCGCTGGTGAGACAAAGCAACGGTCTTCGATTATCGAAAAATGCTCACTCAGTCTGCCTCCACGACGGAACAGCCATTGTCAAAAGGAAAAAAAAAAAGACTTTGTTCCACATGTAAAGATTCTAAATTTCATTAAATGATTTTTCGTGAAATACATGGCTGAACGGAAAGCCCTGGCAGAGCAGTCAGTCCAAGCGAAGTCCCTTTGGGACTTCAGGGCAAGCCTGTCACGCATTCAGTAGACATCAGTCTGCTCTCCCCTACCATTGTACCATAGTCTGTATGGGCCTATTCGACGTACGCTTCAAGGCAGAACAAAGCACGACAAGACTAGGTCGTCATTCCAGCGTATCATCTAGTGGGTAGCTCTGCAGCCACCTGACTGCTGACTTTGGGACTGGTCTGGCTGAGGGTAAAAAAAAAAAAAAAAAAAAGAGAGAAAAAAAGTGAGCCAGAGAGAGAGAGAGAGAGAGAGAAGAGAGAGAGAAACAAGAGTTCGGGACTGCATCTGCATGCTCTTTTCGACACTGAATCCAGTATATGTTCACATAATTGACAACATAGCAGTTCTTGGAATCATTTGTGCAGCTGAGTTCCCTAATCGCGATCGACCGGACTCACTAAATCAACTATGAGGGACAAAACATTGCGACTTACCACGTATATATATATATTAGTACTGTTATGTCTCGGCAGCGTCTGCCAGCAGTCTAGCGGCGCTTTGGCGGTTATATGCCCCGCCCCCTGCTTTCCCACCCACAATCTACCCACCCTTTATTCATAATCAGGTGGTAGCTGCGTGATCGTCGTAAAGTCTCTCTCTCGTATGTCTTTGTCACTCGTCAGTTCCCTTTCCACACAAACTAAGCAGATACCACATTTTCCACTTTTCTTTTTGAACCCCCCCCCCCCCCCCCCCCCCTCCTTTACTGACTCCCCCCTTACCTCCCGGGGCCTCTTGTTTCTTAAAAATCCCCTCTCTTCCCTAATCTACTTCTTTTCCTGCATGTCCTTTTCAAAAACCCATTCAAAAGGAATCCAGTAAATTACTCCTCCCCGTGACCTACGAATCAAACCAAAAGAACCCGAATCTATCCAAAATCCTTAGGATTTCTTCCATTACTGGCTTGAATAGCTGTTGGGATGATGACCTTGTCCCATCTTTTAGTATCAGTGGTCTGCACGTCGGACACTGTCGCAATGTCCTCTGTACTTCTGTCAGCGTAGTGGACAGGGTCGTGAGCTGATTACAATACCCCTGTTAGTTCCTTTATCTGTTAGTTTCTTACAATGACATGATACAGTCACTACCTTTGGGTCAGTATTGTACTGCTGTGATAGTAGCCAGCGGGTCGTGTCGCCCCGACTTGTTCAGCACTACCAGTGAAGCACGGTCAGGAAATGTGTCCAAAGCTGTTGAGTTTTCTGCGTTGCAAAATAAACTGATGAAGAAAAAGGCCAGAGGGTACGGTGAAAAACTTGTTTCTATGCTGAATATGTTTGGACGATTAAAAGTAAAATGGAACTCACCACCTGATGCATTCATACCACAAGACTTGCAAATTTCATTTTCCCTTGGAGCTCACCTGTATTTACCCAATCCAATTTAAAGTTTACGGCATCTACATCTTTACCTGATTCTTCTTTTTTTCGAACCCCCCCTCCTTTACTGACTCCCCCCTACCTATAACATATTTGTCACGTAACACTAACAGTGATATACATTTTTCCTTTCAAAAATGGTCTATAATTTCTATAAACATTTGTTGCTATTTTCAAGGGCCATCACACCATTCATTCTCGTATTTGCTGGAGTTAATAAATTACACTTGTACAAATCGCTTTGGCTGGAAACTGTGAATATTCAAAACAGAATCATATCCATTATCAGTCATATGATTCTGAATGTGGCGAAGTGGCATGTGAATGACACAGGTGAGCAGAAGATGTCACCAAATTTTCTTCAGATGATAAATTGCACTAAAAATTGATCTTTCTTGTTTTGACTAAAACTGGAAATGGATAGACCCCAATTTCACGATCAGTCACAGAAGTCATGGTATTTCTATGTAATATTTTCATAAAATTCTTTAACAATTGTGCAAGAACATGTATATCTTCATAACACTGTACCTCACTGCAATAGAGTTTTTTTTTTTTTTTTTTAAGGCATAATGGATACCTCGTAATATGAAATGTGGTAGTGAGGTGAATTATTTTTTATTTTTTGTTTTAGTTTTGTTTTGTTTTTTGCGTTTTATTTTTGTTTTGCTTATGGAAGGGGGGGAGCGGGGGGGGGGGGGGGGGGGGGGGGGGGGGGGGGGGGGGGGAGGGGCAGGTTGGGTGGGTTCTAGATGTCTGTAATGATAAAAGCATACCTTTTGGGGGGTTTCTGTCATGATTAACTTTTATTCCCCGTAAACAAAAAACTCCGGTTCCAAAAAACCCATTTCTAAATATCTAAACGTGTTTACAACTTCTAGTGATATTGGGTGGTAATGAAAAATGTCTCTTGGATTTAAACGGCCGAAAAATACCATTTTAATTTTACTCTCATTACTATCAAGTTTCCATCTGATCACACTAAAATTGATGAGTATCCAGTGCTTTCTGCAAACTTTGCTTTGCAGTAATATTGTATCATTCGCGTAATTCAACGTTAGGACTGAAACCAAAATCTACGGAAAACTTGCACCAACATTTAAAGGTACACAACTGTGATCTATCAGGTACTGTAAACACAATCATGATTTTATAGAATACTGTTCAAGATCATTCAAAAAGACCGCAAAAATAAACAGAGCAAAGAATTCGCCTTTTTTCACACCGCTGTAACTGCCAAAAAGTATTTGATCATTACAAAGACAGAGAATTTCATTTTACGGCAAAAAAACGGTTTTTCCCAGACTCATTCTTTAACTTATTTAGCCTATAGTTCGTCTCTCCAAACAGACTTAGAAGCTTTCCTATAATTGACAAAAGCACAGTTTAACTTTTTCTTTTGCATTTTGATTATATCAATTATTGATTTTAAAACGAACGTGAAAAAAACGAAATTCTTGTGTGACTTTCAGAAAGTATAGAGTTAATTTCGAGAAATTTCAAAAAACGTAATATGTAAAACAATAGTCATTAAAAAGTTTTCCAATACAGCTCAAAAGAGATATGCTTCTGCAATTACTAAAAACCTGATTTACATCCTTTAGCTCTATGAAGTGGCAAAATCGAACCTGTTGCCCATTCTTCTGGTGCCATCCCACACTGGAAAACATATACATGAATGTATTCATTTCGTGTTTGATCATTATCTGCTGCCAATTTCTTCTACTAAAATTGTGTATTCAAAACACCAGTATCAAAATGTCATAAGACAAGGTCACTGATGTCATAAGACGGAACACTGCAATGTATAAATCATTCTGTAGGAGCCCTGAAGCTTTTTTCTCAAATGGTTATGCAAATTATTATCCAAACCTGCATGCAACATGTGTAGTCTTACCTTTTAGTCCCCTTGCTTTTTTAATGTAGTTTACACTTCTATTAAAACTTCTACGTACGCAGGCACGCACGCACACAACACACACACACACACACACACACACACACACACACACACACACACACACACACACACACACACACATGAGTGTGCACTTCTCCTTTTCGACCCCAAGCAATCCCCCCTACCGTTCCCTTCCCTACTTTTACCTGTTTGTGACGCCAATCACTTTCAATCTGACAACTAAATTACCTTTTGTCCACCTGTGAGTTTTGAAGTTCTCCTTTAACTTTGAGACGACATCAAATACAGTCAAACGAGCAAGCGAACATACGATATTTCGTTTTAAATGCGCGAACCGTCACTGAAGATTGGAAAACGAGCACAAAAGCGCTTCGCGTTTCGACATCTTGCCGTCAAGAAAGAAACGGAATGGTTCCCCCAAAAGAAAGAAAATCAAAGCTTGTGATAATACAGAATACCAAAAGTTCAATGCAAGGAACAGCAAAACGCCTTCCTTGCGTACAACTCATTAAATCTGAAGCATCAAGCTAAGTATAAGATGTAAATATAAATAAGTACAAACAATATAGTAAATACAACACTGGTGTGTACACTCTGATAAAACTAAAAGCCTAGTGATACCAGGCAATTTCAAAAAGTGAACTCAAAATCCGCTTGAAGAATGAAAACTAGATGCACATAGTCAGGAAGAACATGCAGAGAAGAGCTGAGGAAAAATACTGAACTGATAAACACACCCAAATCCCATTTCACAGGATTTAAGAAATAAATTCCAGCAGCTTGAAAACAATGGATCTTAAAAAAAAAAAAAAAAAAAATCATCACCTAAATTGTATTCATTTAGACAGCTTGTTTCATTTGTGCTGACTGTGAATCAGTTTACATGTAAAGAGAACACAATTTCATTGAAAGAGATGTGAGCTCTCATAATGTGCAGATGCACCGACAGCTTGAGACAGAATCAGAAAGGTGCAATGAAAGAGAGCGAAGTCGATTCAGACAATTTCATCAAAATTAGACAGCATCGATGAATGAGAAACAAATACTCACTGTGTGCTGATTCAGACAATTTCAACAAAATCTGATGGGTTCAATGAATGAGAACAAACACTCATAGTGTGCCGATTCAGACAATTCAAACAAAAGTAGACAGTTCGATGAATAATACACAGACACTCATAGTGTGCCAGTTCAGACAATTCGAACAAAGGTAGACAGGTTCGATGAATGATAAACAAACACTCATAGTGTGCCGATTCAGACAATTCGAAGAAAGGTAGACAGCTTCAATGAATGAGAACAAACACTCATAGTGTGCCAATTCAGACAATTCGAACAAAGGTAGACAGGTTCGATGAATGATAAGCAAACACTCATAGTATGCCGATTCAGACAATTTGAACAAAAATAGACCGGTTCGATGAATGATACACAAACACTCATAGCGTGCCAGTTCAGACAATTTGAACAAAATTAGATAGGTTCAATGAATGAAAAACATACTCATAGTGTGCCGATTCCGAAAATTCCGACATCATTGAATAGGTCAATGAATGAGAAACAAACACTTACAGTAGATTCAGGCAGCCTCAGATAAATTTTGCATGATTCCATGAAAGAGAAACAAACACTCATAGTGTATTGATTCAGATAGCTTCAGATATAATTTCATTAAACACAGGGAGCTTTATCTTCGAAGGTGAGTATGTTGCAAATTCTCACGAATCTGTCCCTGAAGTCTGGCATTGCACGTGAATAAACCCAAAACGCCTACCGCCAGTCTTGAGCGTGCAAGGAGTAAACACAATGGTTAATATATATCTTTTTTTTCATTGAAAAACTACTGGTCCACTGGGGATGGGTCAAATACATGTGTGGGCATGTACACTCTGCCAGTGTTCAGCGACAAAAAAATCGGCAGAACTGACAAGACCCGCCAACCAAGGTCAACCTCATTTTGTTTCGTGTAATTCTGACTCATTTTCCCATTGAAACTGGCACAAGGAGTGCCCGTGAGTTATTTAGAGGAACAGTGTGTCCGAGCTGCAAATACAAATTACACTCGGTACAATGTTTATACAACTGAAGCATACCTTAGTCTAGGCAACGCTCCATTACGGCCTGTCCAAAGTTTGGCTCTCCACTGTAGATGGCTTTGATGTAGGAGCCAGCAAAGGTACATTCGTTTGACCAACCATCAGTACCACACATAAGACTGCTATTCTGATTTCGTTCTCTTTTTTCTCAACAGATCACTACAAGCACTTGCGAGTTTACGTTCTCTTTCTTCTGTGAAACTGACAATCATCTCTTTTAGAGTTGATTAAAAATCCTAAATAAGTGATTTCCTGTGTGTATTCAAACTGTGATTTTTATTATGTACAGTAGATCCTAAGTAGTCAAATGTTTCCATAGCATCAATGGCGCTTTTCATGACTTGTTCATTATCACCCACTTGTAGAGTGTCATCTATGAAAGACGTGGCAGCATGTCCTACATCACGCAGGCGAGCCAGAATGAGTATCGTCAGTTTTGTGAATATTCTGGGGCTTTGATCTACACCCATTGCTGCTGCTTGAAAACAATTCAACTTGTTTCCCCCGTCGAAATTCGAGGATTTTTTTTCTGCAATGGATACTAAACAGTATGCACCCCTCAGATCAATAGATGCAAAAGAAGCAATCTTTTCTTACAGTCAGTCTAAAGCATTCTTACATGTTTTCATTTTGAACTGTTCATATTCAGAAAGCTCATACAAATCTTTCCTAGTAAGAATCATACGATGTACGAAATGCCCTTTTTTTCCTTTGGTCGAACAATCGTTGGAGAGACAACCTGCCATGGCTCATCATCAGATAAGACCAAACCTGTTTTCTCCTGAGCAAGTTCTGGATTTCTGAGTCCACGGCTTCATTTTCCTTTAGACCAAGGAGTCTTTGGTGTCACACAATTTGATATTACACGAGAAAGAACAGAAGAACGTAACAATAAACAAAACAAACAAGCAAGCAAACAGTCGGATAGCTTGACCATTTTGTTCTGCCCCTTTTCTACCTCTGCCTCTTCGGTCTTTCATCCTCCTCCTTATCAGATCGACAGAGAGAGTAAACGAGTGTTAAAAAAAAAAAAAAAAAGCTTGTGGTCTGTGTTTTTGTGTATGTGGATGAGATAAGTACTTGGGTATCTCGCGGAAGTGTCCGTCCTTTGGACGCCACGTCCGCATTCATTCAGTTCACTAATTTATATACTGTCAAGGGTGATCAGAGCTCATTGCACATACGACATGGATCAGCAGATTCACTCAGTCCACTGACTTATATACAGTCAAGGGTGAACACAGCTCATTGCACATACATGGATCAGCAGATTCACTCAGTCCACTGACTTATATACAGTCAAGGGTGAACACAGCTCATTGCACATACATGGATCAGCACATTCACTCAGTCCACTAGTTTATATACTGTCACGGGTACTCAGCGCTCATTGCTCATACAACATGGATCAGCATGAACTGTTTCTCCGACAAAGCCTGTTAGAGAAATGACTCATCTGTGTTTCTTTTTTTTTTTTTTTTTTTGCGCAAATGTCTCACATATAGTACATGTAGCGAGAGCCTGTCTGTCAAGCAGTGGGGGTGTAGCCTTGTTTTGAGCTACATGCTCGTTTGCTTCACAAATCAGCAAGTTTATTAAAACAGAGAGGTGACTATCAAACGTGGTCTTAAATTTAGCCGGAAGTACGGGAGGTCATCTGCCTGTTGGCATCCTTACAATGCAGTTGGTAGAAACTGCATGTCGATCTTCTTAACATTAACCTGGTAGAGATTCTGTGCTATGCTTGTCATGAAGCTTACTTTGAATGTAGGGGGTGAATTTTAAGCAAAAGCTATTTACAGTAACTCCTGTTGTTCAAATTAACGTTATGAGTAAAGGTGATGATAGCTTAACATGACTCCATAATGAAACTGTGATCTTCCCCGAAGTTGGAGTATAGCTGCCTTAATAGCGGGATAAAAACGGTCATACATACACACAAAACTCCACTCCCTACACAGGGGGTGTCCGCAGGAGTATCAGCCTGCGTACGCGGAAGAAGAAAGTGTGATCTTGATTCAGGGCCGGACGAGGTGGATGGACCTGAGGATTCTAAACCCCATCCCCGCCTCCATCCCATCGTCCCCTTCCCTGGTGGGCAAAAAACAACTTTTTTTTTCTTTTCTTTTTTTTTTTTTTTTTTTTTTTTTTTTGGGGGGGGGGGGGGGGGGGGGGGGGGGGGGGGGGGGGGGGGGGGGGGGGGGGGGGGGGGGGGGGGGGGGGGGGGGGGGGGGGGGGGGGGGGGGGGGGGGGGGGGGGGGGGGGGGGGGGGCACGCTATCACCTGCACTCCCGCTGTAAGACGACTGTCAGGCACCTTCGGAATCACTATTCTCTGCCCAGCCCCCCGCCCTCCTCTTCCTACATATCCTACATATAAATGATCCGGCCTTGCGATTATCTCTCGTGATTCTGTCATCATTTTCATATGCAAATGCCTTTTTAAAGTTTATGTAAAGAATCGTTTGGAAGATCCAAAATGGCGTGCCTTAATTTGCTAGGTTATTCCCCTCACCATCCACTATACAGTGTCTGAAATGTTCTGGTTTATTCTCTTGCACGACGTCCGTTGATATCAAACGGTAATTCGGTTATCCAGTTCTTGAGCCATCATCTCATAAATGTTTATACAGATAATTATTTGGCAGTTCTAAAATGGAGTGCCATTAATTTTCTAAGTTATTCCGCTCGCCTTCTACAATACAGTCTCAAAAGTATTCTAAATTATTCTGCTGTACGACGTCAGTTGATATCAAACAGTGATTCTATTATCCATTTCCTGGGTAATCGTCTTATAAATGTACAGAGAATCATTTGGCAGTTCTAAAATGGCGTGC
>JADBJO010000900.1:190091-200091 GCA_016801955.1 Conus betulinus | reverse complement strand
GTATGAAGACCTCATCGGCCTTCTCCGCCAGCGAGGTGTCTCTGACCAAGATGCTGGTGGGGAATTCCATCCTCTTCATAGCCTGCGTGGTTCCGGATGGCGTCTTCCGCTTCGCTTGCGTCTTTCTACCAGAAATGAACACGGGGCGACGCCATCAGAACCTATTTCTGTCTTGTCTGTGGCTCTTGGACATCACCACTTACGTCAATTCCAGCTTCAACATCTTCGTTTATTATACCATGGGGTCACGGTATAGACAAACATTCTGGATGTTGTTCGGAAGAGGAAATCGTTCTGATGGCGACAGAAAATGACTGACACGTGCATGATACATTCATGAAGATATAAGTAATTAGAATGGATCACGTGCCTAAACACCTCTGTTTTTTAGTTGTTGTTGTTGATGTTGTTGTTTTGTTTGTTGCATACATGGCATAGGTGCATATAAGTCTCAAGAAATCTTTAGAAAAGCTAGAGAAGTAAGTGAATTGTTATTGAAAACATCTTGTCAACAAAACGCCGCCGGATGAGCAGCGTAGCCGCCATGCTACTGAAAGACAAATACGGCACATAGGACAATTAAAAAAAAAAAAAAAAATTTTAACTTGGCAACTGTCTTTACCACGCACCTGTGTCATCCACTTTACTAGTCTTTGGGAGGAGACGTGCTGCATGGTGTCATCATTTACAAATTAATCCACAACATGGAATCGTCCCTGGCAAATTCTGCAGAAATTTTGTTTCAGTAATTCAAACATACGGAGACAATTTTTTTTCCAAGAAGAAATAGGCGGCTTAGTAGTATGGAGACATACTCTCTCTAGGAATCGTTAACCATGTGGAACTTACATTTCAATGCGGACAGGTGCAACGTGTAACATGTGGACGTAAGAACCCAAGATACCAATACACAATGCTAAACAGTAATACTGGTGTGCATGCAGATATTTCAACATGTGATTATGAAAAAGAGCTTGGTATCACTTTTGATTCTGGCCTGGTATTCGATAAACATATTCAGAACTCTATAAATAAAGCTAATAAAATGATTGGCATAATTAAACGTACTTTATTCACATAGATAAAAATATTTTCACAAAACTATATAGGCTTTCGTTGGACCACATTTGGAATATAGCAATACAATTTGGTATCCTCGATTAAAGAGGCAGTCTGCTGCTTTGGAAAGGGTACACTGAAGAGCAACAAAGCTTGTAAAGAATATACAAAATCTTCCCTATGAAGGTAGGTTAAAAGCTCTTGGACTGCCTACCCTAAACAAGACGAGTGAGGGCCGATTTGATCCAAGTCTATAAAATAATTAATTGTGTTGACAATATTCCTTTTTCAAATTTTGTTTACTGCATCAAGAGTTGACACTTCCAGAAATAGTGTGGATAAAATCTATCATGAATACTGTCGCACTAACCTAAGCAAATTTTCTTTTAGTAACAGAGTAACAAATCTTTGGAATAAAATTAACCCCTAACATTAAACGCGCACAAAATACTAATCTTTTCAAAAGCTCTATCGATGATAGTACATTATTGAAGACTATTGATTTTGATTATGATAAATAAAGACTTGAGCGAGTTAAAGACCTGACCGTACAAAGACCATAGTTGGGACATGTAAAGCCAGTTCTGGCTATAATTGCAAAAAGCAATTGTCCCTGTGAACCTGAACCTGAACCTGAACTAGGAAGAGCAGCTCGAATTTCACCAGGACTAGTCTAATGTGACGATAATGTGATACAACAATACTCGTCTGCACTCATGAAAAACCAGCCTGTGATATCCAACATTCAGCTTCGATCTGCGACCTGTAAACTACACTTCCCAAATCTTTCACTCATGTCTGTTATAAGGAGCTATGCTGATAGTCAATACAGCAATAACAAATCGAAGGATTGCCCTTTCACACAGATATCACGATTCTACATTAATTCCTCACATGTGCATGGGCAAGTGCTTGTAAGCACGCATGTATAGGTGCTCCCGCGTGATTGTGGATCTTTGGAATCTTGACTGGGCATTTGGGGGGATTTCAGCTTTGTCCAGCAGTTCTAGAAAAGCCCAGTACTATTCTAAAAAACAAAACAAAAAAAAAAAAAAAACGCTCGGGCGTACGCTTCCGACTTGTGTTGGGGAAGGATGAAAGAGATGCAAGTTTTGTTCTTTTCCCTAAGAACTGATAAAAACAGGAAGAACTGTTCATCGTGAAGAGGAAGCTTCCATTTTCATACCACGTGGATGAGGAATGGATTAGTTCCCTTCATTATACCAATACTGCTGTATGGAACAATTATTAATAAACTTATGACATCCCCTTTTCTTTACAAAGGTACCATGCATTACCAAAATAAAATCAATATGACTGACGATCTAACATAATCAAGACGAGCGTAAAAATAATGAAGCATACAAATTGAAACTGACTATAGCATGAGTATATCAGAAAAGAGTCCGTTTATGTAACCAGAGTCACTTCGCAAGCCCTGCACATTGTTCTGGACATCCCGACCCGATCAGTTCCCAACTGACACCTTCCTTTCATGGACCATTCTTGACCCATCTCAGAGCTTTTCTTGGTGACAAAGTCAGAAAACTCTTACAACAGTCCCCAAACAAAACATATGCTTTGGGTCCCTTACCGACAGAACTTATTAAATAATACCAACATGATTTAATACCAGCCTCAACCATAAAACATTGTCTTATTACTGGCGCAGTCGGTCTTTGATGCATGCTATTGTTCTTCCCCTCCTGGGAAAAAGAAGCCTAGATGCCAGTGTACTCCAAATCTACAGACCAATTCGTAACCTTTCTTTCATTTGAAAATTGCTTTTCAAGGCCATGTTGTCGCAACCTTCGAAGCTTGTTCATGAAAACAATCTGCTTGAGACAAACCAGTCGATTTACCGTATGTGTCATAACACAGAAACAGCCTTGCTAGCTGTTACAGACTCCTTTCTTACAAGCATGGAACATAATCTAATGTCAGTAGGTGCCTTTTTAAATCTGTCATCTGCTTTTAATACAGCTGATCATGATATTCTTCTCAAATGTCAGTGCACTTCTTTGGTATCTGATCTACTCTGACTGGACATACGCAGACTGTTATTGTGCACTGTCTTTACTCTCAGCTATCTCAAGTATTCTTGGTGTTCCAGTCTGTGGCCCTATTCTTTCACCTTTAATTCACACACTCTCTGACAAAATGCAGAAGCATAGCTTTGACTCTCACAGAATTGCTGATGACATAGAACTACTACAAGCTGCTTTTCCGTCTACGTCGCGCCAGACTGAACTCTACGTATCTGACATCAAATCATGGATGAACAGAGACAGACTTAAGTGAGAATGAAACTGAGCTTCTCGCTACCGGCAACCGTGTTTCGATGTTTGTGACAAGGCGTGCCTTTTCTCGTGATTCAGTACCTTTACAGACGCCATGAAAACTTTCGTGCGTCTGTTTTGATGTTACACTTTCTTCTGAAAACGATCAGCATATTTCTTCTGTCCGTTAGTCGACTTGTCATCTCAAGAGAACCAACTGAATTCAGTCGTGTCTCTCTATGGAACCTGCTTCTCAGCTTTTTTTCTTTTCTTCTCTCTCCAGGCTGGACTACTACAGCACAGTTCCTACAGGTCTTTCTCTTTTTTTTTCCGTCAATCGCTCGAACAGAATCCAAAATATTACCTTCAGGCAAATACTCAGAAAGGGGAAAAACTGACTCAGATGTAAGCCTGCCATGCCAACTTCAATGGTTTCCAGTAGAGGCAGAAACTAAATACAAACTGTCTACACCAGCTTATCGGCATTTCAGTGGCACTCTTCCTGCTAACCTCCATCTCTTTTTAAAGGATATATGCCTGAATGCGGGTCTCACATCGACTAACATGAAGCGCCTCTTGAAACCAAAATCGGAAACTAGAACATAGGTGCCAGAGCGTTTTGTTACCGAATGCCGGATATCTGAAACAGTCTTCTTAGTTCGCCATGCAGTGTCCATCTAAATCTTCTTTCGAAAATGGCCAGAAAATATTTATTGACATTTTCACTGAATATCATTTGGGTACGAAGAGAAGGGGTGTCCTTATTTTTCCGTTCTTTTAGTATTGATTGTGCCTGAGCGTGTGTGTGTGTGTGTGTGTGTGTGTGTGTGTGTGTGTGTGTGTGTGTGTGTGTGTGTGTGTGTGTGTGTGTGTGTGTGTGTGTGTGTGCATGCGCGTGCGCGTGTGTGTGTGTTGTGTTTGTGTGTGTGCATGTGCGTGTGCGTGCGTGTGTGTCTGTCGTGTTGTGTGCGTGCGTGCGTGTGCGTGCGTATGTGCGTGTGTGTGTGTGTGTGTCCGTGTGAGAGAGAGAGAGAGAGAGAGAGAGAGAGAGAGAGAAAAGAGAGAGAGAGAGAGAGAGAGACAGAGACAGAGACAGAGAGAAAATGTAATTGTTTTTCCTCATGTAAATGAGTCTCTCTCTGGGCAGGAGAACAGCGCTATGTGAGAATCATTTATTACTACTACCATTATCATTACTATCACGTTAGGACAGGAGCTCTGGAGCTAGGCTTTTCAACTTCACTTGGCTGAGAAGTAAAGTCTGAATGGCTTGTTGGGGTCTGCGCCTTCAAAGCATGTCCTGCTGACTTGAGTGGGGTCCTGGACAGCTCCCATGAGGCGGCAAGCATCTTTGATAAGGCCAATGGATGACTCTGATGACGTCACAAGACAAAGGGCAGGATCATCATAGATTATGGTGAGGGCCGAGTCACTAGGGGCTGGCTGAAGGACGTCTGGTCGTGGTCCTGGGGCCTGTTCTGCTACCTTCTGAAGGTGAATCCGGTTCGGTGATAGATCGTCCCATCTACGGCTCCAACCCCTTTAAGAGATTAGCGACAATGACGGATAACCGTCGCTCTGCCCACGTATTGCCAAACGTGACTGGCCACATCACAACAGCGTGATCGTCAGCAGAGACGGAAGGACTCTGGCAGACCTCTAGAAGTTATTCCATCCTTCTTATGGTTGATGCGCTGCTTTTCATTATCAGACTCTAAGCTTAGCTGAGGTTCTGACACTGATTGACAGGTGGGCACAAAATGTTGTTGTGTGCCTAGAGATGAAACGCTGTGATGCACAGGTTCCAATGCTCTGGCTGGCTTAGCTTGTTTCTGAAGTTCAACAGGGCTTGGAACTAGTCCTGATCTCTGTTCTTTCTGAGGACAAATTCAGCATTTTGATAGCTGACTTTGATTTTCCATTGCTTGAAATGTTCATAGGTTTACTGATGGTTTTTGCCCGAGATCTCATTATGCTAAGGAAGCCATACTGAGCGAGTGGGCTTTTACGTTTTTTTTTTGTTTTTTTTTTAATGACTGTTAATGCCGTAGTGTTTTCGACTTTATCTCTGAATGGTTTGTGTGTCAATGGTGACCCATGTAGTCTTTATGTCCACTTCAGATGTAAGTCTCTATTTTCACATAGGTCACAATGGAAGTTCAAGAAGCTGAAGTGTTTCTGTTCCTTTAGCTGACAGGCAAGTTTGGGCAGATCTCGCATTCTTAGGTAGTGTGATGGGATATTCCTGACAAGCACAACTATTCTCTCTGGCTCCTCTGAGGCAGCCGTCAGTTCATAAGTGAGCAGAGTAGAGTAGTTGCTTGATCTCAGAGTTCATGCTAGTACTTTCCAATGTTCTGTCTCCTTTGAAACTCAGTCCCTCTTGAACGGGCAGCTCGTCTTGAAAGCTGTGACAGACTATCAACTTAGCGGGCAGACTGGACTCCTAATTAGGCAATCTGTTTATAATGACAGACGAACTTCTTAAGTCTCATTTTTGTCCATGTCAACCGAATGTTTTTTGGGTTTTTTTTTTCAGTCTTTCTCTGTTGTTGAGAATGGAGTCAGTCGTGCCGATGTGTTCAAAATCCTCCTGCCTTCTGGGATGATCCAGGTAATCCCGTGACATGGTGTCTGCGAGGCATATCTTGCTTTTCTTGTCGCCGACCTTATTGTCATAACCTTGGATTCGAAGTATCATGTGTTTTTTCTGAAGATGGCTTCCAGTAGTTTGGGATAAGTTTGGATTTTGACTGATCGGCCAAACGTGTACTATAATAAAGCTACTCAACTGCGAAAAAGGACAGCCAGCAACTCCTCTACTTGGATTATGCGGTTTCTGACTCAGTCAGGGTGCGACCAGCATATGCCATTGGGCGCTCAATCTACACTCCACTGACCATGTCCAGTCTGGCTAATGTCACACTGGACTGTCAATTCCTCTCAAGGGTTGTAGAAGGGTAAGACAGGGGCCTCTGTGACGCACATCTGATCATTCTCGACAGCTTTGTCAGCTTTGTCAAGGGTAGATATCCCGTTTGACATCACAACGTGTCAGTTAGTCTGATAGGCTCAAGAGTATAGGCAGGTTGGTCAGGTTCAGGCATCTTCAAATGCCGCAACCTGGGGATCGCCACGCTAAGCAGCTGGTGGTTGCCCTTTTTTTAATATTCGTTTGGTTCAAATGAAGGAGACAGTGGGTTTCACTAGTAACGCATCATCTTTAATTGATCCGCATGAACAGAAAATAGTTTCAGTTGCTCTTCTGTATTTTCCCAAAGCAGGATTGGAGGATGAGACTTATTT
The DNA here is from genome assembly GCA_016801955.1 of Conus betulinus. NCBI lineage: Eukaryota > Metazoa > Mollusca > Gastropoda > Neogastropoda > Conidae > Conus > Conus betulinus. The sequence continues at coordinate 193,447 of JADBJO010000900.1, read as the reverse complement.
CTTGACGCTGATTATCTCTTCTTACAACGGTGCCTAATCACTGACACTATGTGATCGATCTCTGAGCAATGAATCGCTGAAATGATCACACAAATGTAGGTTTTGATAACGGTTTTTACGGTTACAACATTACCTTCAAAGAGTTCTTCACTGTAATCTTCAGACAGTTCTGCCCTTTGTCTCTCTTTGTTGATGATGTACCATTCAAAGGTTTAATTTGATTTTCCAGGTGGAACGACCCTCAAAGGCATGTTCTGTTGCGTGATCCTCTTACTTCAAATCATTGTACACACAGAGCCCCTCTAGCTGCACAAAACAGAGGGGGAAGGCTTTCTTCTTGTTTTGTATGTTGGTATTCAGCCTTACAACGATGAGTAGTAGTTTTCGCACTTTCATTAGAAATGCTTTGATCCAGCACTCCCTTTCTTCCTTCAGGGATGGTATGGGATCAACTCAAGCATTGTAACTGAACATGACTACACCTTAAACGATGATAAATAACTTTATACAGAGTGTCAGTGCTTCAGTACTTTCTGAACATGCTTCACACCGGAAATTAGGTCACCATGTAGGAACATACATTCCAAGCATTGACAGCGTGAAAACAGGCTGTATTCATGGTTTCTCTGGTATCGATCAGCTACATGCAATCACTAACTGTTCACTGCTGCCACGTGATATGATATAAGAACAGATGAACATCAAATGGCAACAAGTCACGTTGATCGCGCATGTTCATTGTTATTCCTTCTCTTTCCCTCAAGTCAGGTCACATCGTTTACTGTCCAGACGACCAGTGGGAGCACATCAGAACTGCAAGCAAGTTAAGATCAACCCTATGTACATTTCTTTCTTCTGTTACCTCTCCCTCGACTCCTGCACCATCCTGACCACAGAGGGATACAGGTAAAGGGGTGCACCCACTCAGGAATCATGCATCTCTACCCAACACGCCCACCGCTACCTTCAACTCCGACAGCCATGTCTCTTTTGAATTTTAGTTTCATTTGGTTTGCCCCAGCCACTACCACCACCATCCCCCATCCCCAGCTCCCCACCACACCACCCCCATCCCCCAAAAAGACAAAACTCTCCTTTCGACTGCGGTTAGGGCATAAACAATACAGAGTGCTGAATTATTCAAAGTTCAGCATTCACTTCAACCCCAACTCTGTGCGGGCGTGAATAGAGAGAACAATCACACCGCCCTATTTGTCTAGTTTCTTACGTCAAACCTACGTCCGATTCACGTCCAGAATGGACCAACATCACAAGCCTACTCATATTGTGAGCATATTTGCTTTAACCCATGCTGCGATATGCGATGCCCTTTGATGATGTTTGCCAGTTTTTTCAATACCGTTTGGGGCGACGTCTTCAAGCCATGGTTCTTACAATCTGAACAAAATAAAATAAATCCAAAGCTACAATCATCTTGAAAATTAGACATTTCGGACACGAATTTGTAACGACTACAATCGTGTGACAACAACGTTCACCAGATGGGGATACACGGAAGAATCCCAGCAAAGTTATTGGTTACTTCAATGACCGTAGCATCGTGAAATGCTGACACTGGACTAGTTCATGAAATGATACACCTGGGCAAGTCTACATACACGATGTGACACACGCACTATGGTCCCTTCAAAGGGAAATAAATCTTGCTTGCGGTTGGTTGTCTATTTGAGGTTGAGACAAAAGATTAAATGAGTTGCGATTAGGTATTTACCAACAGCAAGAAAGTCGATAGAAAATGGCGAAACGCTGATACAAGTTTACTGATGATATACTGATACAAGTTTTTTTAAGCGTATAAACATAGAAAACAAAATATCAATATAGAAAACAAACACACAGATAAAACTATCAAATCTCTGATTCATTATCTTTCTGTCAAATTCCACTTCATCTTCAAGCTAAACAAAAGTAAAAATTATCTTTAAGAGAGCTAGAGACCAGGACATCTTTTTAATATTTGTCTTGATAACATTTTTCTTTCTTTCTTTCTTTCTTTGTTTCTTTCTTTCTTTCTTTTTTCCCACACACAATAAACAGTAACGTTCTCTAGTTGGTCGACTCATTTACGCGTGATTCGCGCTCTTTGATGCACGTGATGCATGCACCGCGGAGTCCACACGGGTCCACAGCATTCGCTGGTCCGCCTTGCCTCAATCGGGTCCTTGTTTCACGCCACTGATGACTAAGTCTACCATAAGTGAAACGATTCTCGGCATTTCCTCTGGTTATCTTCACGGTGCAAGTCAGGGGCACCTAATGGCGAACTCACAGCCCGGCGATCTTTTAGGTGGGTAGATAATGTTGCTTACATACCAGCAGACCGCAAAGGGACATATCAGGGTGTTAAAGTCAACTCACGAGCCAAGGTAGAATAGAATCTTAAAGCAGACAGTCAGAGGCTACATCCCATGGACCAAGATGGGTGAGCTTCTCACTCAGGTGCAACCACAGGACTTTTTGCGCTCGCTCTTTCATTCGATCCACCATTTGGTGGTGGCACTGGGGGAGCTCGCAGAAAAGCCGTATGGGAATCGATCGACAGACCACGTGACACGCTACACCGATCTCATCTCCATCTGGGTGGTTCACATCAGGTTTATTCAAAGCGCTTTGATACATTCCGACTTCCTCATCTGCTTGTTGTTTTATATGCATGCGTTCTTACACCGGACCTCAGTTCAACCGGACCTCGAAGTACTATGCAAGTCCCTCTCCTTCCCCTTTGTACTGTTCTCGCTTTGCCATAAATCTCCTTTTGGGGGCGTGAATCCAACATACGCGTGTGAATCAGACATGAATTGCCTGGGGTTTTTCTCTTTTTTTTTTAAATTTTGTGAATTAAAATATCAATATCCTTCAAATTTTGCAAAGTGAAAACCAAAGAGAGTAGTAAAAAAAAAAAAAAAAAAAAAAAGAAGGAAAGTTTTGCATATGTGCGGGCGTGCGGGCGCGCGCGCGTATGCCTAGGTGTGTGTTTGTGTGTGTGTGAGCGTGCGCGCGTGCCCGCGCGTGTGCCTGTGTATGTGTGAGAGAGTGCATGTTTGTGTGTGTTTGTGCGTGTGTGTGTGCTCGCGCGTGCGCGCGCGTGCGCCCATGCGTGTGCCTGTGTGTGTAAGTGCATGCTTGTGTGTGTGTGTGTGTGTGTGTGTGTGTGTGTGTGTGTGTGTGTGTGTGTGTGTGTGTGTGTGTAAGTGCAAGCCTCTGTGTGTGTGTGTGTGTGTGTGTGTGTGTGTGTGTGTGTGTGTGTGTGTGTGTGTGTGTGTGTGTGTGTGTAAGTGCAAGCCTCTGTGTGTGTGTGTGTGTGTGTGTGTGTGTGTGTGTGTGTGTGTGTGTGT